>JAYMSV010000841.1:0-14752 GCA_036897745.1 Erodium moschatum | reverse complement strand
TTACCATGGCTCGGACGACGACGACGACTATTGGGGGGGGAAAAAAAAATTTTTTTTCATTTCGTCTTCCATTGCAGGGGCTTTAATGGAATTGTCTAGGTTTGAAGATCCCAGAGAAGACCAGGATTCAATATTTGGTCTCAGCTGAGAAACAAGAGACCACAATCAAGACATCATGAACACTTGAGACATCAAAATCCAGATTAATTTGAGGAAATTTTAAAACAGCATTTTGCAGAATTTTAAGTAAGGCTACAACAAATTCAAGTGTAATTATCTACACGATAAATTAATCACCATTATGTTACAGGTAATCTACATAAACACCACTCTGAAACTCTGCATCGAACTAGCTAATCGTCACAAATCCAACAAGCTGTTGAGAAGAACTAAATCTAGAAAAACGCGATGAAAACATACTCCAGTAGTAAAATTAAGCGGAAACTAACCTCACTTCTTCCTTTTCTTCTTTCTATCAGAGGTGTTGCTTTTGTTTCCTTTTCGGGTGCATTTTTGACAAAACCAGTCCTCTTCCGGAACATTTTCAAGTGGAGGATCACAGCAATCGATATGAGTTCCAACTCCACAACCCAAAGAACCACTTTCATCACCGCATATGAGCATCACGTCTCCCCGATCAACAGAACCACAAACTTGGCAGCTTATGTCCTCAGAACCACTTTCCGGGGACACTATGTCATCTTCAATGTCCTCCACAATAGTTTCTGCTCTGCTCAACAAGTTCGCGGAGGACTTCTCTGCCCAGGCATGAGTGTTGTATAGAACATGTTTCTCCAGAGAATACCCGGGCTTGCATACATACTCCACCAGATAATCAGCAGCAACACATGGAATCTCGTGTCTTAAGAACTCTTGTACCCACATGTCAACACGAGGCATGCCAGGGCTGACAATGGCAAAGTCAACTCCGGAGCTTAGGAAGCGGTTGTATGGGGGAGAAGTTGCTAAGATGGTTCCGTCTCCAGCCTTCACAGCACGCTTCAGAGTATCCTGGTTCGCATGATGAAAACTACATCAACATAGAATATTGGAGTATATAATGATGATGAACATGCCATACAGATACAGTTGTATGTGTTCATTGAGTGTAAAATATCAGCAACCTTTGATTTTTAACATAACTTAAGAAAGGGAAAATGTTATTCACACCCCTTCGACAACCTTTGATTTTTAAAAACACCCCCTATAGGCGAGGGGTTATTAGTAACACACTGTCACCTTTCACATATTATCAAAAACCCACAAATTCCGTTAGTTTGTTCCAAAAACACCCCACTGAATAGGCAATGGCTTATCAAGAACACGCTGTCAAAAGTTCAGGAATTCCGTGGGTTTTTTTTTTTATAATATGAGAAAGGTAACAATATGTTACGGATATCCCCTCACCTATACAGTGTATGTTTGAAGATCAAAGGTCGCCGAGAGTGTGTTAGCGAAGTTATCCCTTTAAAAAACATACCAGAGGCGGTGCTATGCATTCTCCATATATGATGATGCGCATTCCGAAGAAGGCACCATGCCCTGTTCTCTCTCTTAGGAGACGCCACTTTCTGGGTGCTTCTAAATTTATAGCTCCGTCTTCACTAAGGCCATTCTTGTGCCATTCATAACTCTCTTCAGCTAATAACTTTCCAGCTTGATTACAAGCAGTTAGGTAATCCATCTTAAGAATCCACCTGTGTTCATCATGACCTCAATTAAATGTCTGTTGCAAATTTCCCTAAAAGTAAAAGCTAAGTGATTTTATAAGAGTTATGTAGAAGAAACTTTACCTTCCAGAAGCGGCTGCAGCAAAGAACTTTTCTGTCCTGCGAATTGGATCCGGGGCAATGAAGTGTGTTGCTTCGTATGACCACTGGTGGGAGTCTCTGCAAACTTTTCCTTTCAGACGCCTAATAACTTGCTGAAACTCCTTTCTTTGAAATCTATGTCCACTCAATATAAACTTTACGGGTTCAGATTTCACTCTGATCGAGTTTTTTCCTGCTGGCACTGAATTAGGATTAGACTTCTCAGTCATTTTTGTTCTTTTATTCGATTTGACAGCTAAATTCTTAAGACTATCCTTGCCCTGGGTAGTATCTTCAGCTCGTTCAACTGGCTTGTTCTCTTTTTCCATGTCCATGGAATTCACTGATTCATTCACAAGAATGGTGCTGTCCTTAGCTTTATCTGCAAGGTGTGCAACGCTTGTCTCCATTTCTATTTCTGTTTCCCGAACGTTCCCTCCATCTACCTTCAACTCTTCTAGCTCCTCCACAGCAGCAGCAGAATTTGTCTTAGTCTTGCCGAGAGAACGTTTTTTTCCCTTCTTTGTGTTCTTCGTCAAACCATCTACTTTGCGGGTTGACTGACCGGGCTTAACATTCTTGACACAATCTGCCTTCTTGGATTCAGCTTCATTAGTGACTTTCTCTGGCGCTATTTCATCAGCAGGCATCATATTATTCGAATCCATCATTGGAGTGCATTCCTCAGTTTCAGCTGCAAGTTTGGAAACTCCACTCTTCTTTTCCTTCCCTGTACTTGGCATGCTCTTTTCATGTTCCTTCAATTCTTCTATCTCCTTTACTGGGGAGGATTTGACCTTGGTCTTGCCAATAGGACGTTGTTTCCCCTTCTTTGTGTTCTTCGTCAAACCATCCACTTTGCAGGTTGACTGCCCAAACTTGACGTTCTTGACACAATTTGCCTTCTCTGACTCAGCTTCATTTGTGACTTTCTCTGGCGCAATTTCATCAGCGGGCATCATTACAGTGTTTTTCTTAGTTTCAGCTGCAAGTTGTGAAACTCCACTCTCCTTTTCCATCCCTGTACTTGCCATGCCCTTTTCATGTTCCTTCAAATCTTCTTTCTCCTTCACAGCAGGGGTGGATTTGACCTTGGTCTTGCCAAGACGACATTTTTTCTTCTTTTTGTCACTCACGCCGCCTACTTTGCAAGTTAACTCTCCTACCTCAAGGTTCTCGCTACGTTCCATCTTTTCTGATTCAACTTTATTTGTGACCTTCACGGACGGCATTATATCAGGAAGGATAGTTTCATTCAGAGTACTTGTCCGGACTTGCACCTCAATTGGTTGCTCATTCATTACAGCATTTGCGTCATTACCTGCATAGCCAAAATCTTGATTGTATTGGTCATCGGGAGCCTCAGTTTCCTCATCCATAGATTCAGTCTTTTTCTCCACATCACCCCCTGATATTGCAACATCATCTGCCACGACTACAGTCTTTACACCTTCATCCTTAAAAGTTGGAGGGGATGGTTCAAACTGGTCAGGACAAAAGGACTTTGCTGGGTCAGATCTCCCTTTCCCGCCACTCAAGCAAACTTCCCCGTCATTTTGAGTGGCATTTTCATTCAGGTAAATGGATCCTTTCATGTTAGCAGGTTTGCCCAACTGTGAACGAGAACCCGAATTCTTCTTGGCAAGTGTCTTCCGCCTAAGTGGTTTTTTTGTTGAGTTATTGTTTCCTTCACTCGGTAAATTGAATTGAAGTGGACTATGAGAAACTTCATTCTCAAACCCTTTACTGCGGTGATCAACATCTTGCTGCTTATCCTGCTTCTTGTCTTTTTCGCGAACATCTGCTGATCTGATGTCAAAACCATTAGTATCAGCTTTGCTATGTGAGGTAGGGTCTTCTAATTTCTCAAAAGAAGTTTTCTGTGGCTTCCCATCAGTAGAGTCAATGATCCCAGGGGGAGATTGGACAAAAGGCAGAACACTTGTTGATGGTTTCACGTTAAAACTTGAGTCCTTTGATGTTGAAGTGGGGGCAAACGAATTCTCAGCTAAGTTACCACTCTTACTCACAGAGAGGTCATTACAGCCAAGGGATGCTTTGTCACTTAATGATGCAATCCCAGAAATGCTTGGTTCTGCATCATTACTCTTCTGTACAGAAGGCATGGGTGTAGCAGAAGAGTTATCCATCTTCCTCTTTTGAGGTAATGTACTGCTATCACGTCCTTGTTGAGGACTTCTGGCATTACTGGTGTTTCTGTCCTTCACTTGGTCGACTTTGGACAAGAAACTGCTGGAACAGTCATTAATAACGAATTCATCTAATTGAGCCCGAGGAGATCTGCTTAAATTCTTTGTTTTCCCAACAGAATACATTGAGAGTGAGGTTCTCCGGGGTGTTTTCCTCGAATAACTTAGGTCACTTTTCAAATCTGAATGAGGGGACTTTTCAGCAACTCTGGAATCTGATATCAAGTCAGTTCTAACCCTTGTAGAATCCGGAGTTCTAACATTTGAGTTAGCGGGGTCACCAAATGTTTCAACTCTCGGAGCAGGAACATGCTGATAGCCAAGTACCCCAGACACATCTACATTATCCAACTTCGCAGCCACAGGAGACCTGTTGTCTTTTACTGGTGTTCTTAACACATCCTTAGCATTCAGTGAAACTCTAGAAGTCGAAGCATCTGGTAACAACTTTGTTGTGCTAGTTTTCACACCATAAGGACTCTTATAGATGCTCTTACCCTTAAATTGCTTCACATCAGTGCCTTCAGCCTCTTCTTCGGAATCCTTAGCTTCAGCCTCCATCTCCAGGTCGTAGCCACTGGTGCACAATTTATGGACAAAAATGAGCCCCAATATAGAAAATAAACATGAACTTAACTTTTATATGATTGATTTTCCATTAAACATAAGTTATCTATGACATCAAGGAATAAACAACAGAGATGGAATGGCAAAAAAAACCCTAGAAAGGAAGGGCAGTCACAAATTCATTCTTGAACCTATACCCAAGGAAACCAGTCACATCTGTTTCAGACAGACAGGAAAATGCTTTAAATGAAATAAGTATGAGCATGTCTAAGCATAATACCTTCTAGGCCTGACAGTTTAGGGCAAAAGAAACTAACACATTTCAAGCAAATAATAGTCAAAAAGTGGTAGAACATGCATACGATTAAAGCTACAGCAGCTTGGAAATTAGAGCACCTCAATATGTCCCTATAAACAACTTCATAATACTAAAATAACGTTGCTACAATGATCAGTTTTTATTGTCAATGAGTGTTAATAAACCATGAGTCACAATATTAAGAAGCGAAACAAGCTATTTTGATATGGTAGATTTACGTTCTAATGCAAACTAGGAGAGGGAAACAGTACATACATAATCAACACATAGGGTTAGGAAAGCACATTGAAAAGCTATGGGACATTACAAGAACAGTATGGCTTCATTCATATCTTACCTCTTTTCATAATTCGCTTCTGGAAGGATGTCCCATTCTGTTAAACTGCAATTATACAAAAAATGCAAGTGAACTGTTTAATTGAAGTTCGCTGAGTTAAAATTTTCTACAAATAAATGGTACTCCATCAACTCAGATACTACTGTTTCAAAACAGAAAGAAAGAAAACGACAACCATTACCAGTCTTCCAACCACCGGTGATTTACAAGCTTTATTTTCTTCATTTTCTTGGCCAATTCGTACTTCTCCCCTATAACAAGGAAAACCTCAGCACTCTCATTGATAGAATTTTGAAAAAAAAATGGTGGATGAAACAGAACACATGAAGAGAACTCTCATAGAGATTCAAAAATTGGTACGAAAGAACGCACCCTCAAATTTGTAGCATATGAGATGGGTGACTTTGTTTGCCACCAGTGGCTTTGAAAATTGAGCACCCATCAAGCCAACCATTGTCTGGAAAGGAAGACGAAATTAGTTTGTATAGAATATGTAGTCTCGTTTACAGGAAGCTTCGCCCACTGGAAGATTGATTGCTGTAGGTGACACATAAACAGGATATTGTAGAGAGAAAAGAGCAGCACATACCATGATGTCTTCTCGATCTTGCCTCTGGTATCCAGTCAAGCACATTATTAAATCTCTGGCCCCCGGTATTCCATTCAAATCTTTACGAGGTCTATACATTACCTGAACAAAAGAAAACACTACCACATAAATGAGTTATTCTCGGTTCCCAATAAGCAACTGCAAAGGTAATAAACATCACATCTTCTAAATACTAAATAACATGATAGACCTTGAGTCACGATGTGTTACCATACTTATTTCATAAGTTATCCACTGATATAGTATCATAATGTTGAGTAATCTTCAATCACAGGCAAACCAAACTATAAGAACAGAATGAGTGGAAAAACTTACCGAAGTGGCATCAAGAAGCCCTCCAACGTCATAACTATGATCAACCCATATTGCAGCTACAACCATCTTTCCATCTTCCCGGGCAGCAACACATGCAGGATCGTCCTACAAGTACACAACAGACGTTAATCTTAAGCATTATACTTTCAATTATTTTGTACAAAAGGACAGTCTATAAATAGACAACCCAGCTGTGGTCGGGAAAATAAAACCTAAACCCGTAGTCTTTATTTACTTCAAAGACTCAAGGTACATGACCTCAAGTTCAATCCAACCTCAATTTCAAACCAAACTGTTATTAAAAAATACACATTTGGTAATGTTCACTTGTAAAAAGAAAGAACGTCATGTCCCCGCACTGCGCTAAGGTCAATTACCAAATCATAACCCAGACATTTGAAAAGTATCAGATAGTAACAAGTTTCACCAATTAATTGTCAAAATGTATCAAAATCTGTTAAGTGTGACTAACGCCGTGAAATACCAGTCACATGCTCTAAAACTTTCCTAAAATGAAAATTTCAACTTTTCGTTTATTCTCAAATCATAACGTACACATCTCGTTTATTCTCAAATCATAACTCTTGAAGTATCAATTTTTCATGTTACTCACTAAACGGCAGTTAAATTTTTGGACGGAAAATGCCAAAGTTGCAGTCAACATTACTACATCACAATTTACGTTTGTTTGGGTTAGGATTTAGTAATAAACGAAAGGCGGAGATTAGGACATGGAGTAAGCCCTTGTAAAAATAAGGCTCATAGGGCTTACATAAACAAGCTTATCAACAATGACATGGGTACAATCCTGCCTGTACTGAACAGCATCAACTCCACCTTCACTAACAAGCTTCGATCGAATCTACAACAAATTAACACAAATAAACATCAAACCTTAACCAGGTAATCCAAATACACAAACATATGTCGAGGAAATTGAGTAAAACCATAGATACAGACCTTCTCTTTGTTGATTGGATCGAAACCAAGGAGGACGAAACGGACGCCGAGGAACGTCTTGGGCGGAGAATCGCTTTCGAACATTGGTTCGATTACAGTTCAACAACTCTGCGGAATCGAAATCTGAGTGAAGTTTGGGCGAATCGAAGATTGAAGTAACGAGGAAGTGGAAATGGAATCAAAACGAGTTCATTGATTTGGAACTGGAATTGGGAGAGGAAGCCAATGACCGAAGCTTGTCGAGGAAGATGAACCAAATATATTTTTTTTAATTATTTAGGAGGGAACTATTATTTTTGTGCGTTTTTTGATTTCGGTGCGGCGGGAGGAGAGAGAATTTGATGGACGTACGACATTGGTCCACGTCATAGATCAGCACACCGATTTTTGACACGTGTAGTTATCTAATATGTTGACAGGGACTTTAAGTTATATGGGCCGGGCTTGTATATTGTATTTAAGGTTTCTAAAGCCCAAAGAATCAAGCCCATAATGGATATGGGAGTTCAAAAAATCCAATTTACTCGATCTAGACCATCCACAACAGGCGTCGAAAGAATCAATAAAAGTGACGAAAAAATCTGACGTTTCAGTTTTGATTTTCTCTCTCCTGATGATTCGATGTCCTTCGAGTCTGCAGATTCATCGATCGTCGGTTTCGTCTCCTCCGATTCACTCTTCTCTCTATCTCTCAACGAATCTTCTCCTTACACGTATGATTTTGGTCAGATTCGACCCTCCGAATCCGACAATCCACCGTAGAATCTGTCGAATCCGATATGATTTAGACCCACAGATTCGACCTCATGAATCAACATCCATTGTGGATAGCCTTAATATGTTTAATCGGGTAGATATTAAACATCCATCCATATAAAATGTGGTGAGTTGTATATCAAATTTTTATGACCCCGCCTCATTATGGATATATTACGGGTTTCGAGAACGAGATCCGTCGATCACTCATCTGCTTTCCTAATGAGTTTGTGTATTTTTTTTAATGTAAAAGTCTCCTTATTTTAGACCGCGGTCAAACCATGAACTTACACAACAGATCAACTACTAATCTTACTCTCACAATAAACCCGCTGCCTGACTAACCCTCCCGAGTCCTCCCAATTCTTCGTTTTTATGTCGTTGTAATCGTATATGGAACGGACAAAATCAAATCCAATCCACCCACAAATCGTCAAAGAATAAACCCATCAACTATTACATTTTTCTAGATTTCAAAAATACCAGGTGGAAATTTATCCTTGCATAAATTGTGGCATTCATGAATAGGCGCCGGAAATTTGAGATACGTGACGTGGCAATATAAAAGCCCGCCACGTCCACAAACCGGCCGCTAGTACTAGAAGCTTCTATTGCACTGGTCAACTCGTCCGAGTCATCTAACTTCCGAGTTCCCGGTAGGTGAACTCGCCATCACCTCTCACAACAACCCCATCACTCTCTTCTTCATTCTTCAAAAGTCTTCACCCGAATCGTCTCGATCGGACGAGCAGAGAGAGCGAGAGAGAGATGGGTTGGCTGACTCGATTCCTCGCCGCCGTGACTTTCCTAGCAATCGGAGTGATATTCTCGCCGGAGACCTTCGGATCGAAATCGGACGGTCAGAACTCGCCGGGGCTCGCCGGGTACCTCAAGCTGGCTCACCTTCTCAGCTTCTCCACCGCTTGGGGCGCGGCTCTGTGGGTCACCTTCATCGGCGGCATCATCATGTTTAAGTATGTTCTTCTTTTTGTTTAATAGCTGTATTCAAATAGTTGATTGTGCTTGCATGTGGAGGATCAGGATATGGAGGATTAGACCTTCCACAGTGGAGATCGAGATTCTGTAGTTGTAGTTGTAGTTGTAGTTGTAGTTGAGTGTCGGATTCGAATCCGACCAAAATCATACCGGTAAGGAGAAGATTCCTTGAGGAAGGAGAGAGAATCGTGGGGAGAAGAGAGAAGAGGGAATCGGATTCGACGGTCGAGTCGAAGTCAAAACGTCAGCAAATCCCTTATCCCTTTTTTCGTCACTTTCAACAATTCTTTCGACCTCCACTATGAATGTCTTAGGAACAGGATTTCTTAAGCTGAGCTGCTCAGCAAATGAATGTTAGGCCCTCTGAGTTTTGATTTGGTTGGATTCAAGTTCTGAATTTCCTAATTTTGGATGCAATTGAGGTGGAAGCAGGCTTGATCCTGAAGTTCATTGATTTTCGGTTAATTTTTGAACATTGGATCAACAAGGCATTGTTCTAGTATTGGGCTAGTGCGATTTATCTGATTCTTTTGCAAGGGTTTGGAATTCTAGAACTTTGGCCATGGATTAACCTCTAACCTGCTGCAATGAAGTAGAGTTTCGTTAAAAGATAATCTCACAAAAGTACTCTAAACTGATCACATTTCTCATTTAACTACACTCACTTATGTTTTCTTCGTTCCACTATACTGAACTTTCAATTTTTCTCACTTCACTCTATTTGGGTAATAAATGGCAAAAAATATCATTGCAACGATGAATCTTGGCTTGATTTTCTAGTCATCTACAAGGTTCTCATTGAGAAATTAAATAAAAGAAATTGACGGTACACGGATATTCTAGTTTGAGTTCCCTAAATTGTTGCAGGAGTATTTTTGTCATTTATTACCAAAATAGAGTGAAGTGAGAAAAAATGGAAGTTGAGTGTTGTTAGGTGGGAAAATTTAGAAGACAACGTAGTTGAGTGAGAAATGTGACAAGTTTAGTGTAATGAGATCGCCCCTTATGTTAATGCGATGAAGAAAATTGAGAATTTATTTGTTTGCGTGAAATTAGGAATCTTCCAAGGCATCAGTTTGGTAACCTGCAAAGCAAGATGTTCCCTGCATATTTTACTATGGTGGGAGTATGTTGTGCCATCTCTGTGGGATCTTTCGGCTATTTGCATCCTTGGAAGTCATCTTCCACAGGAGAGAAGTACCAGCTTGGGTTTCTGCTCTCTGCGTTCGCTTTTAATCTCACCAACTTGTTTGTCTTCACTCCCATGACCATCGAGGTATTGCCCGGTCAATTTTTTTACCAGCTATTCGAGGCATCATTTGTATGCACTATAGAACGGTGGTAATATTGAATCTGAAGTTGCATTGCTTATAAGATTTCGATGTTGAAGTATTGAATCTTAAGTTCCATTGGTTAGGGATAATTGAAAAAAAAAGTGAATACATCAATGAACTTTTTTACAATTATCCGAATAGAATGGCTACGACTTTTAAAAAGTGAATACTTTTTTGCAAATATCCTCACTGGTTATAATGTTTGGATGTAAAAGTGTAACTTGATGATAGTTTATGTAATTAACATTTCGCTGTGTTACAAATGCTATCGTACGGTGCAGATGATGAAGCAAAGGCACAAGGTGGAAAGAGAAGAGAACATTGGAGAAGAGGTTGGGTGGACAAAAAACAAGGAAGTCGCGAAAGTGAATCCAAAGCTTGCTGCGATGAACAAGAAATTCGGGATGATTCACGGCTTATCTTCCCTTGCTAATATCATGTCCTTCGGTAGCCTCGCCATGCACTCGTGGTATTTGGCAGGTAAACTCAACCTGTGATTCCCAAACCTCGAGATCTTGGGATAATGAGATTGTGATTTAGAAAGAACAAGTTGTTTCCTAGCCTATCATCTATATGAACATTATGTTGAGAAAATAAGAGAAAACGCAAATCTTTCCTGTGCCTTGTTTTGATCGAGATCTCCGTGAATTACTGACTTGTTAGATTTTGGTGTTACCTAACTGTATTGGGTCTTGGATGCTGCTTATCAAAACTTAGAGCATCTTTAATGGTAATATTGGATGTTTCTTGTCAAGACTGTATCTTAGTAGTTCAGGCTGGACTAATAGAGGTTATCTCTGCGCATGTCGTGTGGCAAGTGTCGGGCGAATAGCATAGGCGAAGAGTCCTTCACCTAGCCTTTCGCCCATAAGGTGTGCCTGGATTCGCTCACAAGGTGAACGATGGGTCCAATCAAACCCTGTTTTTAGTCCGTTCACCAACCAGATTTGTCCACCGGTGGAAATGCTATGGCCCGTATTCCCTGGTTACCCACAAGGTGAGCGATTCGCCCGGTCAAGCCAAAACCCCATATTTAGTCCACTTGCCCGTCCATTTGCTTACAAGATTCGTTCACCGATGGAAATGCTCTTATTATGTTATGCACACAATAGACATTGTACCAAAACTGATAGTGACCATGGACACATTTAGTCCTGATTACTCTAACCAAGAGTTTTCTTGATATTAGTCTTCTGGTCTTCTGTTAGTGACTTGGGGAATAAAACCTCAAATGTGACATATAGATCACCTTTCTTGTTGGTGAAGTGTAGTGGCATGCCTTCTCCTTTGAACTTTTTCACTTCCTTGGGCTTGGTGATTCCCTGTGAGAAGTACATTTTGCATCTCGTTACACAACTGAATTTCGAAACGATAAAGAACGTAGGAGAGAATAAGGTCGGGCTTACCTTTGAGCCGATTTCTACCGAGTGGTCATCGAGATGCTTAATGGTCTTCTTGAAACCAACCAGAGCTTGAACCTTCAGCGGCACAACATGAGAGTTAGTGTTTGCTTCCCAAATATGTTAAACAACGAGCACTAAGGGAGTCCCGTCGAGTAGCATTAGGAGGACGGTAGTGAGGTGGGCAGTAGTGTTAGGGGATGCCAACCAATGGGAGACAGTAACGCTCTATGGAGCGTTCCACTCCCCACTTGTTTGCTCCAACCAGCCACAACATGTCCCGTGTCTTGTTTTTTCTAATTTTTTTCTTTGGGAAAATTTCAATATAATACCCTACCAAACATTTATTTTTAAAATGATACACTGACAAAAAATTTGCAGTTTAATACCCAAACCAAACATTTACCAACACTTTACTACCCAACCGTCAGTCATGAAAGGTTATGACTGAAGAAGCTCGAAGTCAAAGATAAAAGATAAGTAAAGGAACGAAAGGGTAGTTCGGTCTTTTAATCGGGCATGACTAACGGGTCTTTCAAATCTGACGGTTGGGTAGTAAAGTGTTGGTAAATATTTGGTTTGGGTATTAAACTGCAGAAAGAAATTGTGAGGATATCATTTTGAAAAAATAATAACATGGGCAGCTATACTTTTTATCGTATATTCTCGTATTCACGTGACACCGTATTTTTCTCATCTGACTATCTCTTGACGTAAATTGAGCGACACTATCAATGAGGATGCTAAATGGAACTATAGTAGCAAGCGAGAGAGCAAAACAATAAAATTGTTGGTGATAGTTTACCAGTGTTATACTGACTGTAGCGTGCAAGTTATTGCCTTCTCTTATAAATTGTTCATGTGGGGCAGTGCGAATACGGAACTGCAAAGTTAGTGGAGGTTAGTTAAAATAAGTACAAAGTGAACCTAAGCTGAGCCAAGTAGAAAAGAGCATGTTTTTGCACACATGAGAGATCTCAAATTTGAATCTTGATATAAACAAGGGATAACACCAGGAACTAATTATAGACTTGTTACTTTGTTAGTCGATCAATTTGACACGGTAGACTTAAGGTGATTACGCAAACTAACATTTTTCGTTAGAGATGACAGAAAACGTTAGGAAAAACTCTAAAAAATAACAAGTCTACAGTTAATTTTTGAGTTCAATAATCATATGACAGTTAGTTCTTGGAGTTGTTCTAACGTTTTCTGTCATCTCCAACGAAAAGTGTTAGTTTGCATAACTACCTTAAGTCAATAGCTTAGGGTCTTGCAGAAAGCATTTGCTCATTGTTGAAGACTGGCATTTTCAGGATGCAGGACATTAAATACATAGATAATGCTTTAATTTAATCTGGATAGGTTTTGCAGTTGAATGGGATATAAATCTAACAATTCTTAATATTTATGCTCCCTGGGAACATTTTATATTTGTGCAGGAGATTTTAACTCCATCCTGGATCAAATAGAAAAAAAAAACAGGTGTAGTTCAATCTCAGTCAGCAATCAGGAGGTCAATCAATTCATCAATGAACCCCTCTTATTGATATCCCTCTTAGTAGGGGATAGTTCAACTGGTTTGGGTCTCAATCAAGAGCTTCGAGACTAGATAGATTCTTACTTGCTCCTCAAGTACTGGCAAAATTAAAAAATCTTTCTCAGAGCTGTGTTGCCAGGTACATGTCTTATCACAAACCTATAATCCTAGCTGATCCTTATATTGATTGGGGCCCAAGACCTTTTAAATTTTTAGTTGTGTGACTAGATCATCTTAGCTTCTTCCAATCAGTCAAATAACAATGCCCTGGATTATGATGGTCATATCTCTAAACTCCCCTTTAAACGAAAGCTTATTTTTTGGAAAGGCCTTTCTCAGAAGTTGAGAGTCATCGAGCAGTCCTGGATTATGATGGGGATAAAGCAACATGCCCTGATGACTATACCTTAAAATTTTTCAAAGATTATGGGATTTCTTGCAGCAGGATGTTTCTAATTCATGCCATGATTTTCATTAAAGTGGAAGGCTGGGAAAAGGTTTAAACTCTTATTTTTTCACTTTGATCCCAAAACACCTAGCCCTTTACGCTTTGATGAATATAGACCAATCAGTTTGGTAGGGTAAGTGTATAAAATCATCTCTAAATTGTTGATGGCATTCTAATAGCTACAGACTTATTCATTCCATCAAAGCTTTAAAGGACCAGGTTATACTCTTCAAGGTAGATTTTGAGAAAGCATATGATCATCTTGATTGGATTTATTTGGACAAGGTAATGTAGATTATGGGCTTTGGGTCAGTGTGGAGAAAGTGGATGGCCTCTTGCTTCCAAGCTTGGGCATCAATTTTGATCAATGGATCCCCCTCAGCTGATTTCAATCTTACAAGAGGTCTAAGACAGGATGTTTCTTATCTCCACTTCTTTTTGCAATTGCAGAGGAATAGCCTCTGGAAACATTGAAGGAATCAAGTGTGGAAATTTGGAGCTAATAATATCTTATTTATAATTTGCTGATGATACTCTCATAATCATCAAAGCAAAGTTATCTCACATTCATAATCCCAAATCTACACATAAAAGCCTTTCACTTAGCCTCAGAGTTGAAAGTCAAGTTTTACAAATCAAAGGTGATTTTGTTGAACTCTCACTCCATCTCAATAAGTAAAGTGACAGATGGTTGGTTATAGCTTCCAAAATTTTCACATGTCATTAACGTATTTTAAAATTTTGAATAGTTTTATCTCTTACAAGTTATTTAAGGATCATTTAAAAAAAATTACTTTTCAATTGATGAACATTTAAAATAGGGAAAATGACACATAACTCTAGCTAAGTATCACCGTTTTTCACATCTCCCAAACTAGTTTTTTTGTAACATTTAACTCCCGTAATTTCATTTTCTTTTCACTTTACTCATTTTCCATCCAAAATCAAACGAAAGTTACCATGTGCAAAGCACATATAATTATATTTTCTAAAAATACCCAAACTAACCATTATATAAATCTAAGTTCACTCAACCCAACACCTCATCTTGCCATTGCCGCATTCCTCCATCTCCCTCATCTGCTTCTCCCTCCCTCCACCTCCATGAGCAACAAGCTTCACGCAACTCCCACACCACCACAACACGTC
>JAYMSV010000840.1:0-14760 GCA_036897745.1 Erodium moschatum | reverse complement strand
GCGGAGATGATTCCTCGCCGGAGGACGTAGCCGGCGAGCAAGGCGGGAATGGAAGTGTGGTCGTCAGCGACAGAAGCAAAGACTTCGGCCGGATCGTCCCTGTCGAGCTCCAGAAGGAGGCCACTGAGGCCTACATGTCGTATGCGATGTCCGTGCTCCTGGGTCGCGCTTTGCCTGACGTACGGGATGGCCTGAAGCCTGTGCACCGGCGAGTACTGTGAGTGTCACTTCATATGCTTTAGGCAATTTAGTTCTGATGCTATGTGTTCTTAGAAAATTTAAAGGTTTTGTTTGTTTTGAGCATGTGTACTAAGCAGTTTAGGCTCTCTGGTTTTCTCTCAAAATTTTGACCGCAGATATGCTATGCACGAATTGGGGCTTTCGTCTCGGAAGCCATTTAAGAAATGTGCAAGAGTTGTTGGAGAGGTTTGAATCTAATTTGTGCTTATGTTATGTTCTGAAACATGTAATTGCGATTTTTTTCCTTTATGAACATGGGCCTTGTTTGATCAATGGGTACAATGTTTTGATTGCAGGTTCTAGGTAAATTCCATCCTCATGGAGACACTGCTGTGTATGATTCATTGGTGCGAATGGCTCAGGTATTAATACGATTGGGAGTTTAGATAAGGAATATTCAACTCCCTCATTAACAATGATTTATTTTTTTCATAAAACAAGTTGTGCACTGTACTGGTATCACTTACCAAATTTATACTCGTCTCCTCTACTCAAAGCAAGGGCTAAACTTAGTTTGGATTTTAATCTGCAATCATTGGCAGCAAGTGTATTTGAGCATTCTTCTATGCTTATGGTAAAAAATATTGAACCACCTGCTGAACCCAAGGGGTGGTCACAGTGGCAGAGTCATATGACAAGTAGACTCAAAATAAAGCAAAAAGTGTATTTCCATTGTCATTGTGTCTCCTCCTTAACGTCGTCGGCATATCTCTGTGTAGTGCATTAAACTGTTTATCTGACGTCTGAGCTGAGAAGTTTATATCTCTAACTCTCTAAGGCTTTTTTTAATTTCCAACCTGCTTAGTTGAACGCCATATCGAAAATCATTTTTACTATTCACCCAATATGTTTCTGTTACAGCTGAAACAATTAGAAAGTTCATTTTTTACTTTCACTTCATGTAAACGGAGACTTATCTAGAATCTAGTGATGTCCCCTGGCTCTATCCAAACCGCATGACATAGAAAATATATATTTGCTGTATGCTGACTCTGTTATGCATTTATACCTATACCTCTTCAGGTATGATCATTATGTACTTGTTTGTTATTTGAATCTTAATGTTGTCATTTCAGGATTTTTCATTGCGTTGGCCACTCATTCGCGGACATGGGAATTTTGGTTCGATTGATGCAGATCCTCCTGCTGCTATGCGATATACAGAGTGCAGATTGGAAGTATGTTAATTGTAGTCTATAGAAGATGCAATCATTATATACAGCGCTGTATTGTTTGATTATATTCTCGATTTTCTTATTTCCTTCATGATCTTACGGACTACAGTTATCTTTAAGGATATACATTATATCACGTTTACTTATGCAGGCACTTACAGAAGCTATGCTGTTGGCTGATTTAGAACTGGATACTGTGAGTACTATTCCTTCATTTGTTACCCATGGTTTCTACACTTCAACATTTTCATCTATCTTTTGCCTTAGACTCTTTATCTGTTGCAGGTTGATTTTGTTCCGAACTTCGATAACTCACAAAAAGAACCATCACTTCTACCTGCTCGGCTTCCAACTTTATTGTTGAATGGTTCAGCTGGGATAGCGGTAGTTATATCTGAATTTCGTTGTGAGAAATAGTTGGCAATATACAATGTTCTGATTTCAAATGGCTTGCGATTATCCCCTCCAACTAATGTTCTTCTGTTTTCAACTGTTTCTTATATTTTTGTCAGGTCGGGATGGCAACCAACATTCCTCCACATAATCTTGGGGAGTTGGTGGATGTTCTCTGTGCTTTAATTCATAATCCAGAAGCTACAGTAAGTCCTAACCTTTTTGTGGTTGTTTGTTTTAGTTCAAAACTTTCTAACTTTATATTGTAGGTAATGGAACTTTCCTTATTCATTTGTTATTCTCCTACAAGTGACTGTTCTTCATCATATTACTGTCATTTTCACCCATACTTATGCGGGTCCCCATTTCCAAACTGTATTATTTGAGCCCAAGATGGCAAGCAAATGGTTAACGACTTCAAAAGCACAACAGTAATTTTTTAAAGGCATAACCATTTACCACATTGTTTTGTGATCTTGTCTTCATTAGTTGATCTGTTTCTTATGGCTACCCGTTTCCATATGAATGGTTTATAATAACTTGGCTCTGTACTGAGCTACTTTTAGCTGAAGTTTCTGTAAATGAATAAATTCTAATTATTCCGATGATTGGAAACTAAATATCATCTCTGAGAGCAGAACTTGGAATTGAAGATTGACAAAATGTAGCTCTTAACTTGAGTAGCTATACAGATGGGCAAATTCATATGAAAACTCTATCATCACTTTGACCCCTTGCATCATTGAGTAACTTTTCTGTGGTCATATATACTTGGAAAGTTTTACTCATGTTCTTAGAAGATGGTTTATGGAGTGATCCAACTCTGCAATTAATGTTATATTGTTTTACTTTTGTTTGTTGATTTTGGAAATGGTAGATGCTGCAGTAGCTGTGACATTTATAACAATAATAATCATTTAATTAAAATATTGAGGAGAGCTTTTCAACAAGAAACATATACAACTGCTTGTTTTCCTAGGCATAAATGTTTCAGTATTGCACTTCTCTTAAAAACGGTAAAACAATTGGGCAGATTGTGCATCCTCATGTGAAATTAAAAAAAAAAACTAGAATCCTACATATGCTGACCTAACCTGGCCATCTTTTTAGTTCTTACACATGTTTTCCATTTTGGTAGTTGCAAGAATTGTTGGAATACATGCCTGGACCAGACTTTCCAACCGGAGGAATAATTATGGGAACTATTGGGTAAGTACAATTTTATTGATTTGCAAAAGTAAAACTGTAATACTAGATAGATTCAATATGTCTAGAATAGTTTGTGTTTCTTGTTTTCTTTGGTATAATACATCGAAAAGATCTTAGGGCCTCCACATATAATTTCAAGCTTATAGGTGGGTTGGGAATTAACATGGTATCAGAGCTTGATCCATCTATACTTGCACTTCTTTATGCCATCCTGCTATTGGGCCCGCCTACTTCCGGCCAAAGTCCCATGGTCCACGTGCAGGCCTGGCTTGCACGTGAGGGGTGAGGTGTCAAGGTACCGAATAAAAAAGATGTGCATCCATTTGCCACTATAGTTGATAAACATATCAGGGCCTCCACCTATCAGTTAGGTAGGTTGGGGTTTAACAATAATTACTTATTGAGTTGAGTCAATTCACTAGATGACTTTGATTTCCCTTTAGCTTTAGACTAATGTAAATGCATCCACTTGATTTTGCTGTGTAATCTGTTCTCTTGTCAAGTGTCATGGATGCGTACCGAACTGGGCATGGACGTATCATAGTCAGAGGGAAAACTGATGTTGAAGTACTTGACTCCAAAACTAAGCGAACTGCAATTGTGATAAAAGAGGTGATAATCTCGGCCTGGTTTCAATCACCTATCAACGCTCTAATTGCTTTTGTTAAGTTGTTACTTGTTATAGAAGATTGAAGTTGTAAGTTATTCATTTTCAATGTAACAGGTTCCCTACCAAATAAACAAGTCATCCCTTGTGCAGAAGATTGCTGAATTGGTGGAAAACAAGGTATGTTGTGGCTTGTAGCTGATGATGCAATAAGAATGTAGTCTGGTTGCAATAGTGCGAGGAGTTTTGTGCAACTAAACTTTAAAGTCTCCTTTAACAGATAATTATATTAAGATATGCCCTTTAAGGACTTATATGTACTACATAGAACTATGCAGTTAATAATATTGTGACTTCTGCATGCATTCTTTGTAGATTTTGGAAGGCATATCTGATATTCGAGATGAGAGTGATCGAACTGGAATGCGTGTAGTCATTGAGGTATAGAAAAAACCTACCGTGGTATGATGAATTGCATACTAAGGAACAACGTAGATAAAGATTGGTTTGTTCATCTAATAACGGTTATTTTCTTTTCTCAGCTTAAACGAGGATCAGATCCCTCAATTGTTCTTAATAAGCTTTTCCGCCTCACAGCTCTTCAGTCTAGTTTTAGCTGCAACATGGTTAGGTGAGCAATTTCTTATTAATAAAAATGTAGTATTGGTTGTAAATTTGTAGTTAACTGAAAGAAAGGAAGTCTTTGAATTACCCTGGCAGTCTTACTATACAGTACCATTTTGCCCTGTTTAACAGTTGGTTGAATGATAAGGAACTCCATCTCCATCCCATGCTATAGTTTGATTATGATTGAATCGTACACTGATATGATTTCTGGCACCCTTCATCCTTACTAGTCACCTTGTATAACCTATTGGTCTGGGGAATGTACAGCAACCAATGTGTACACTTCATTTAGGTCCTTGGTATCATCAATCATTCAATCTTATGATTAGAGTATGTAGTTTATCTTTCAATGTTGAGGTTCTCATGTTCCTCACACTTACAAAAAAGAAATAATTTTCATGCTTGTCTTTTATAGCAAGTCATTATGGGACTATGGCCATGGTGATTCTAGTAGGAGGAGTCTGATAAGTTTGTTTATTGGTGATTACAGTATTGTGATCGTTTCCTTCTTCACGTTTTGGTGGTTTAAATCGAGAATAATATTTTCTGTGTGTCTGGCTACAGGCAATATGTGTTTACTACGTTCTTTGTTAGTATGTTCCTTTTTTTACAGTTCACTGCTGAGATGATGCGTTACACTGTTTTGTTGGATTTGATATTATGTTTTTTTTATGCACAGCATTCTCAATGGCCAACCCAAACTGATGGGTCTGAAGGAAATGTTGCAGGTAGCACTCACACTTGGCCCTTACTTCTGATCACAGTAGTTTTATTTGTTTTCTGCTTATAATTAAACCATGTAAAACTTGTTTGATGGCTTGTATGAATCATGGATAGGTGCACTTAAAATTAGTGTTGTCTGAGCTACTATCACTTATACTATTCAGCATGCCAATGAAAGAACTAGGGAGAGCCTTATTAGCAAACTTTCCCAACATCAGTATATTAGTCATCTGTATAGTTTCTCCTTTTTTGGTTTGATCCTATCTGTTGTGCACAGTCCAAGGAGGTGTTCTGTCACGGTGCTTTGCCTCCCAAGTTTCCGATTCTCTTCTTTCTTTTAAATCCATTTAGTTAAACGGTGTGTTTCACACACTTGAGTGTAGAGAGGGTGCGTTGCACGTGATCACCCTCAGCTTCTTCTTCCGTTGCTGATGCTTGCCACACTCGCAAGTGGTACTACGTGCTCAGCGTGGATTCAGGCAATGGTGGATCAGCTTTATGCTGGGCGTGGCTCTCATTTTCTTTGTCTTTTTGCTGGGTCATTCTTCTTTGTAATTAAGAATAGGGTTTATCAAAAGCGGTGCAGTTCTTGTGCCATAGCTGTATAGAAAGAACCCAGATGTGTGCTTTGTTTCTAGATTGTTTGTGTGTTGAGATAGTTACAGGCTGAACATGTTCCCTCGCTCGGTAAAGGATATAGGCATTCAACAGGAGAGCCGCTGAGATCCTCGGTTGCTCCTTTGCAAATTGCACCTCACATCCATGAAGCTCGAAATTCATAAGAACCTTAGGTTGACAGAAGAGAAAAATAGTTCCTTCATAGATCTCAGTCTTCAAGCATATCTTCCCTGGGAGAGACTTTTACAATCTTGGCACAGGAGTGACTGTGATTACTTTGATTATGGTGGAGTAGACAACTGTGATAACTTTGATTATGGTGGAGTAGAATAGGAGTAGACGATCCGAAGAAAGTTTTACCAAGTGATTCATGCAGCTAAGCCTAACTTTATTTGGGAATGACTCTTTCATTGCAACGAATTTTCATACCTCCATGAAACAATTTACTTGACATCTGTATTATTATTATTTATAATTTTACATCTTCAATCGTTACAGGCTTTCTTAGAATTCAGATGTTCTATCATTGAGAGGCGGGCCTCATATAAGCTTTCTCAGGCTAAGGAAAGAATGCATGTTGTTGAGGTATGTTCTAACATATTTTCCAGTTGTTACCAAATCAACATTAAGGCAACCCATGGATGAATAATTCTGTGTTTATGATTAGGGTGTTATCATCGGGCTTGATAATTTGGATGGAGTTATTCGTATAATTAGGGCCGCTTCAAGCAACACCATGGCATCAGCAGGTTTAAGAAATGGTAAGCTTTCATTCATATTTCTGGATGCCTTAATCATATGTTTCTTCTGTTAGGCACCATTTGTTCAAGTATGGTGAAGTTTATATTTGTGGTAATAACCTGGATGATTTTTCCCAACTTGTTAATTTTTTTTATATACTCTTGCCTTCTGCTCCCCCTTTCGCCTCCCTTTTGTCTTAATACTTCCATAACACGCTTAGTTTCTTGGTCTTTCAAGTTTTGACCGAGTGGTTCGGTGTGCTATCTGCAACAGATATCCAATGTGCAGGGTCACCTATGCATATTGTTAGGTCAATTTATGAGTATAGAGGCGAGTTAAGTAAAAAGAGAACACAGTTCTACATAGAGATAACTGCAAAGTTACCTGTATAAGAAAATTCCAAAGAAGATCTAAATTGTTAGGTCACTTATTCAGTCATGTCTGTTTGGGTTGAGGGGGATTCATGTTAAAAATAAGTTCTCTGTTCCAAACTAAGAGTCATGTTTGTGTTTAACATAACATTAAGGATTATTGGAGTTAGTGCTCCACTTTCCCACCATGCTCTCATGTGCTCCCACTTGCTGAGATACTCATTTGACTAACTCATACATGGATAATATGGGTAATCCATGCATAATTCACTCCTTTAAAGAAAAGTGGACACTTATTTCAGAATGGGCGGAGTATATTTTAATTGTTAGGTACTGCTTAATTGCACGGCATTATTGCCTAGTGCTTTAATTTCACAGCATGACAGTGGAATTGTGGTCATATTTAACTGCCTGACTTTCTTCCTACATCCTATGCTAATGCATTTTATTTTGCTTTTTCCATGGGGTGGTGATAGGTTTGAACAGGCCACTGTTCAAGGTGGGATATTGTTTAGTAGTTTTCTTATGATTACATCTTTGGTGATGTTTAATACTTAAATGTGAACCAAGATCTTGTTGCCAGAACTTAAGGTGATTTTAAGCTTGCACGTTCTGTTCTGTTGATTAGCAAATGCAAAGACAGGAGTCAGGGGAAATAGGAGAGTTTGTAGACAGTCATAGTTGGGCAATCTCATAAATACATATTTTATCTTGTGACACTTCTTACTTCTTAGCTTCAACATACTAACATTAGCCAGATTCCTGCCCCTTGTGATGTATGAATACTATCATCATTAACATGTATTACTCTTCCGAAGTTTAATGTTTCCATGGTATAATGCTTTTGGCAGTGTATGTAGTTTTATTAACTAATGTGGCCTCGTTGTTCTCTAATATAGAGTTTGGTCTCTCCGAAAGACAAGCTGAAGCTATAATGGACATAAGTCTAAGGAGACTTACCCAACTTGAGGTGCAGATTATATTAATGGAAATATCTAATAACTTTGTTTGTTTGCTAGTGTATTTCTTTTGTTTTAAATGGTGACTAGAATGTTGCATGAGATTTTCTTCCTTCCAACTTGCAGAGGAAAAAATTTGTTGATGAAAGTTCGTCTTTGATGGATCAAATTTCAAAACTAGAGGAGCTCTTGTCATCCAGGAAGAACATATTACGGGTATGAAGTTGCATATCTCAGTATAGGCATGTTCATATTGTACTTTCAAAGTTTGCAACATAGTCAATCTAAACTATTTTTGGCTAGATCGATACTCCCATCATCACCAGGTTACTTACATTTTAGCATAATCTCTATGCTATTTGCTTAAAATTACCCACTGAAACACTTCTAGCTTTGCTACTGTGTTAGGTGGTAGCATAATCATTTTGCTTTGTGACTTTTGTGTGAATTCCTGAGTTCTATTTGCTCTGACCTGTCTTCTGGTGTTTTAAACAATGATTTATGATTGGGATAGTAAAGCTTCTTGTTCATCAATTACTCTTGTTAACATCACAGCTCTTCTATGTACTGTTGTGTGGGAATGAAGTTATTTGTTCCTTCCCACCATCTTATGTTTTTATTTTTTACCTACATTAATCCTTATATGTTTGTTTAAAGATAGATTAGTGTAGTCTTTTCACATGGTGTTATTTTCTTAATAATAAACATATTAGAATCTTGTTATGCCAGTTTGTGATAGATAGTTGTAATAGATTTGGGTTGGATTGATAAATGAGTTTTGAGTGTTAAAGAAGTCCCTCAATAAGATGATGTGAGATTCTGTGTTTGGACAGTTAATAATATCCTTAGACCTTTCCTCACACTGATAATTGGTTCTGAGTTGAATCCTTAGTGTTGGAGAAAGGTTTTGTTCTGGGTAAGTCCTATTTTTGCTATTAACCTGTGTGTTTTAGTTGACATAGGCCTCTCTCCTTGTTGTGCAGCCTCGAAGCAATTTACTTTTCATACTATCTTACTGATGAATTCTTGTAACCTTTTACAATGGAAATACTGTTCATTTTGGGAATAGATTTTGAAATATTAGCTGGTACTTTATGTTAATACTTTTGAAATCATCACTTTTCTTCATTGTCAATCTTAATTGGTAACTTATTTGTCTCTTTGTTTTGTCCTTTTCTTTTTTCAATTTGCAGGTAATAGAAGAAGAAGCAATTGAGCTAAAGAACAAATTTTCTACCCCAAGGCGTTCGATGTTGGAGGAGAACGAGGTTGGCCAACTTGAGGACATAGACATTATTCCAAATGACGAAATGTTATTGGTATGTAGCATACCCCACATTTCCCTCACATTGTGTGTGTATATATATATATATACACAGTCTGTTTCCTGTTTTCATTTACCAATTCCGAAGATATTATTTGTGTTTACTATGGTTTGTGCATGCTTTCAGGCATTTAGTGAAAAAGGTTATGTTAAGCGGATGAAACCCGACACCTTTAATCTTCAACATCGTGGTACAATTGGCAAATCTGTTGGAAAATTGAGAGTTAATGATGCACTGTCAGACTTTATTGTATGCCATGCACATGATTATGTTCTGTATTTCAGGTACTTTGAGCCTCTTTTGATCTTAACTTGTCCAATCTGTCTCCATATCAGAATAAGATATCTTGATTCTTGAATTCATATAATGAAGACTAGTTGGGTGAATAAGATGATTAAATGTATGCATTACGTGAATTAAACATGTTTTTGAGAATCTGGGTCTTATACTCTTCACTGAAGTGTTTCGTGGATTAAATAATAAATGGCTCATGCTCACAAAACAAAATTGAGGTTGTAGAGTATCATGTAAATCATTGTGGTCCTTAGGTTGCCTTTGAGCTTACGTAGTTTCTCCGCACATCTTGTATTATATGTTTATTTTTATATATAAATCCTTCATTTTTTTTTCTATTTGTAATAACTCAACCATTGGATGTATTGATGTAAGTTGTCACTGCTGAATTCCTTATAGTTGTTTCATTCGGTAGTGTTAAACTTACTCCAACCTTAAAGGTTAGGCTATTGGGTGCAGGGTCAATTACTTATCAAGTGGTCTCTAAATCCACATTATTTCAATGTGTGATACTTCGACAAGTAGGATACAGTAGCGCTCTGGACTTGTGTGGAGCAATTAGAAGCTATTTGTATGCTTGGTTTCCTAGTCTCTAGGGGTACCTGCTGGCTATAATTTAAAATCCTGTCAGGTGTTTCTACCTGACCTTACCAATGTGATTACTCCATTTGCATGCTATGGTTGCCAAAATTATTGTCTATATAATGTGCTATTTTCAGCTCAATGTTATCCATACAGGCCCCGATTTTTTTTTAGTTTGCAGTCTTGTGATAGATATAGTGAACTTCTACGTAGGATCTATCTTTTTGCCTTGAATCTTATAAGTATCAACATTATTGTTCGTAAAATGGAGTTTGTTTTGGCTGAACATTGTCGTGTTTGTATCTACCTTGTAGCCTTCAACATTTCATCCTACTATTGTATGATTCATTGGTAGCTTCCTCAAAATACACGAGGCATTCAGATTCTCTTACATGGTTATTTTATTGTTGTGGCATGACTAACAAAATTTACTTCTGCAGTGATAAGGGAATAGTATACTCAGCTCGTGCATATAAAATTCCAGAGTGCACCCGAAATGCTGCTGGCACACCACTTGTTCAGGTGTTTACCCTTTTGATATCTGTTTTCTTGGTGATGCTCTTATGTAACTGCTAAAAGTTTTGTTCTTTGTTTTATGCTTTGAGTTAGATCTTGTCTTTAGCTGCTGGTGAGAGGATAACTTCAATTATTCCTGTGAGTGAGTTTGCGGAGGATCAATTCCTGCTAATGCTCACAATGAATGGCTACATCAAGAAAGTATCTTTGAATGCCTTTTCATCAATCAGATCAACTGGAATCATAGCAATTCAATTGGTTCGTCTTTGTCTTTGTACCTACAGTCTAGCCTCATAGATAAATTTGGTCACCATCATATATTAACTTGGCAGGTTCCTGGTGATGAGCTAAAATGGGTTCGATGTTGCACAAACAATGATGTTGTGGCTTTGGCTTCACAAAATGGATTGGTCATTCTAACTTCTTGCAAGATTGTAAGTATATTTGTGGTTTCCTTTGTATCATAAGTTAGCTGGAACACAGTTTACATCTATATTATTTCATATGAACCCATGGTGGTATTCTGAAGAAGTTGTTGGGAGACTTTATTTATTTTGGACACTGTCTTAAGTCTTTTAGTTTTAGAATTTGTCTATCTTAGGCTAACGATATAAAGGTCAATAGTAGCAAAGTTCAACAAGGATAAACCATTATTTCAAAAAAAATATTCCTTTTGCAAATTGTCTTGTTTGCCATTTGCCTAAATATAAGGATCAATGGAGTTTCATTTCCCCACTATGTCCCATGTGTTCCTACTTGCTAAGACAATCATATGGTAATAATTGTCGGTATTCAATGCATAATTCACATCCTCAAGACAATTGGCACTTATTTGAAATATCCAATTTAGGAAAACAAAACACTTACTTTGGAACAAAGGGGGTATGTAAAAGTCATGATTATTAGTGCTGTGGAATGTTTGACTGTTTGATATCACTTCGTAAACTTATTTGGACCTTCACCCTAATTTTGTAAGAACCTGAGCTAGAAATTCACTTTGTACTCTATGGCCTAGCTGTGTATGTTATTGTCTATGTATTCCAATCTCTTTCACATCATGGCAGGAAATAAAAAAAAAAAACTTCAAAACAAAGAAAAGGATATAGAAAGTGCAAGATTCCAATTTGTTTCTTTATTTCTCTTATAAAGTTGTTGATTGAGAATTGCGCTCCTGACCTATTTCCCACAACTCCTCATTATCAATGTTTTTGCCCTCATTTTTTTACACATCATCAACATGGTCATGGTGGAGTTCTCTTTCCGACTTATCTCGTTCTTGCTAACCCTTATTTTTATTGGTGCCAAGGTACGAGCTCTAAGCAGAAATACCAGGGGCTCTGTAGCCATGAGACTTAAGGGAGAGGACAAAATTGCAAGCATGGACATCATACCTTCTGCAATTGGGGAACACTTGGAGAGGGTTTCATCGGGCTCACAGAGCAAGTAATGTCGTACATCATATTCTAGCTCTTTGCTATCTACAATTTCAAGCTTGTCGTACAAGGCCTACGGTGTGCTAGGCCTATGGTGTGCTAGGGATTTCAAAATAAATAAGTTTCATTATATCTTTGGGTTCAAGTCACAGAGGCTGTTGATCATTTTCTAGTAGTTTTACTTTATTATGGATATTTGCTGTTCAAATTAACTTGATAATTTCGCTCACCCTTCAGATTTATGCTTTATGATCTAGTGACAGTGTTAACAGTGGACCATGGCTGCTGTTTTTGTCTGAGAGTGGTTATGGAAAGCGAGTTCCACTGAACAGATTCCGCTTATCTCCCTTGAATAGAGTTGGTTTGATTGGATACAAGGTACCATTAGTCAAATAAGCTTTATTGAATTTATTTATAATTCGGATGACTACTTTGTCTTATGTATGACATTTTGCTTCTATCCGTTCCTTAGTTTTCTGCAGAGGACCGCCTAGCAGGAGTTTTTGTGGTTGGGTTCTCATTAGCAGGTATTGTTTCAAGCGTTCACTGGAGTTTTAGATCATGACTCCACTTTGTGTTTCCTCTGATTTTTGTTGTGTTTTTTCAAAAACAAACAGAAGATGGTGAGAGTGATGAACAAGTTGTTTTGGTAAGCCAAAGTGGTACAGTTAATAGAATTAAGGTTCGCGATGTCTCCATACAATCAAGATTTGCAAGGTAAATATGAGGGATGATGACATAAATGTACTGTGTACTTTAATTTGTCTGCATGTTGTTATTGTCATCTTCATTTTGTAGTAGTTGTTACCCTGTACTTTCTTTTAGTTGCAGCGTCCATAACGTAGTCAAAAACTGATAAAAAAGACTAAACTACCCCCAATTTTTACTCAGATCCAAACATTGAGGAAGATGGTTAATCTCGTCATTTTGAAAAGTCGGCAGGTCGCATGTGTGTCACGTGCTGCTTCAAGTGTCTTTTTTCTATCAAATTTAACAGATTTTAACTAACAGGGTAGCAACCTACTACAAAATGAATGTTTCCTTTCCACTGTTGAATGTTGGAAATGACGTGACCAAGTAAGCTTTTGAGAATGTGGTATTTTGTATACAGGGGAGTCATCCTGATGAGGTTGGATTACACAGGGAAGATCCAATCAGCTTCTCTAATCTCAGCAACGGAGACTGAACCCGAGGAAGAAGTTGAAGCTGCTGCTGTTCATGGCTAGTTGCTGATGACCCCATACAGCGAAATGAAGCACTTTTTTTGTAAATGATATGAAATTTATTGTGTATGTGGTATGAGGATCTGCAACCTGTGCTTGGAAAGATGATTCTAATCAAGCTTATCGATGTTCTGAAATGAGCACCTCAAAAGAAAGAAAAGTTGCTTTACTTACTATCTCTTGTTACAGAATACAGGTACTTGAACCCAGAAAAGACCTAAGTTGATAAGCTAAAAATGCGAGGGAATGCGAAGGGATGTGCAGTCCCGGCAAAGTGGACAACGATCGTCCCGGCTGAGCCATTGGGCAATGCAGCGGCTGTGAAAGCAGTGTAGACAGCAGGGCAGGGAAGTGGCGTACTCTTCCGGTTCAAAACCATCATAACAAATGGGACATTCACCTCCGCCGCTTCGGGCTATGACTATTTCATTCCCCAGGATCTGAGCAACTATACTGGGGTCCGTCGGCCTCATCCTCTTCCGGTTCATCCTGTTCCTCCTGCATTCCGCCGCTTCTTCCCTCATCAGATTCTCCGCGGCATGATACCGGGTACCCACCACCCCTCTCTTCACCTCAAAAACCAATCTTCTCCGCCTGTAACGCCGATCACCACCGCCGTCACCGCTGGAATATGGGTGGGTGATGAGGCGGTCCATCACCGCACAGAATTGTTGCATACAATTGCTCAGCTGTTGGAGTGAGAGGCCGTGCCCGAGGTGGAAATCAAAAAACTTCTCCACCTGATCTGCAGCGCCCTTGGGTGTCGTCACGTGTTCTTGTTCCGTGATAACCTGATGCTTGTCTTCGCTGCCGGGATGCCTGACGTCGAAGTATGTGAAGCGAGCCTTGAAAACAGGGGAAGTCACGTGAGGGTATGGCCTTTCGAGCTGCTCCTCTTCTTCTTCGTGGCCCGAGAATTCGAACTGCATACCGTCTTCCATCTCTATTTTTACCCGTCTTTCATTCACCATCCGTATACCGTCTTTCATCTCTACTGCTATCCTTCTTTCGTAGATCATCATCGTGAAACCGAAAATCAATTTCACAATCACAGTTGTTTGATTGATTCAACCACTTATATAAGCTCCTGCCCAATCCTAACCCTAATTGGAAAGGGAAATATTAATTTCACATTCAACCAGGAACAGGAAACATCCCAGAAATAAACTATTAATTAGGCAATCGGATGATACGATCGTGTGCGTCTCTTAATTTGGCCCTCTCTTTCGTGTTTTTAGAGCATGTATAACGCAAGGTCTCGGATTAGGGTTCTGTATGCTGATTGTGTAAAATAGTGGGTTGCAGGACCCAAAATAAACTGCCTCTAACCACGGCGACGTTGGCTCCCCTCCGCCACCAACGACGTGGCTTCCGATCTTGTTCGGGTACCCCTCTACAATTCCGATGGTTGTTGTCTGCCTCACCTCGACATCAATCGACCTCCCCGCCTCGGAGCCTCTCGATCTCCCTGTATCAGATCATCTCTCCTGATCAACCCTCGCCTCTGGTGCATCCATCTTCCTGGCCTACACCGACGCACCCTCCTCGACCCCTCTCTCGATTCTGGATCATGCTAATCGAGTGAGTATTTTTTATTTTCATTAATTTCGTTTTTGCAGGGTCAAAGACTAGCAAGCATATATTCAGGGACTTTTTCTGGGAGGGAACCCTGATTCGCGTATATCCTCCCAATATAACTAATGCATGACTTCCAGTTTCGTTAT
>JAYMSV010000839.1:0-14761 GCA_036897745.1 Erodium moschatum | reverse complement strand
CTGCTAACGAGGTTTTGAACAGTGATGTCCCTGGCATCAGGGAAGCTGCCGTCGCTGAGATCGCCAAGATGTCCATACGGTCCATTTATCTGGATCCTCCTCCACTTCACTCTACGGTAACAATTGAACCTCTTGCTGCTTATTGCTTATTCATTTTTGAAACTCCCATTCCTTGTTTATAGTATCATTTTAATAGATACTATAAAACTGGTCCTTTAGGATTCCGCCAGAACTATAGTTTAATTCGGTTTAGCTGAAACAATACATATTTGTTACAAATTGTTGGCACCCTGTTGAGGACTAAAGATGATATTATACTATTTACCTGGTTTTCATATCTAGGATCAGCATGTTGAGAACAACTCTGAAATGGAAGCCCAACCTTACTTTGCTTTTACTAACAGGCAAATTCAAAAGTCTATCCTTATGACATGTAATCAATGAACAGTGAGTAAAACCCACTCCGTGTGTCTAAGATTGGTAGTCGATAAATTAGGGATACTACAAAAACTTTTGAATGTGACGGGTGTTGGGGAAGGAAAGAGCATAAGAAACATGATGCGTAAGAGCACCCACAGTGGTCGGTTAATGCTCGGCGATTTGGAAATTCCGAGCAAACTGCCCCTCACTCGTGTTTCTCTCGATGAAATGGGCTCTGCAATGGAACTTACACGCCTCATGGCGAACTAATACTCCACCTCACCGGTTCACAACAGAAAACAATTTCGGCGCCAATTCCGAATATCGAAGGAAGTTTTCATTCGCATTATGGAGGGTTTGGTAGACTATGATTGTTACTTCCGTCATATGACTGATGGCTTAGGTAAGCTTGGCTTCTCTCCCTAACAAAAATGCACTACAGCTTTTCGTCGGGTATGTTATGGATCGTCAGCTGATTCCATTGGCGAGTACTTACGCCACTGCGGCTTTAGAGTGCGTCTGGATGTTCTGCAAGGGCGTCATCGAAGTATTTGGGCCAACTGATCTACGAAGGTCGGAAGAAGCCAATGTACACCACATATTGGAAGTCGATGAAGCAAGTGTCTTCCTTGGGATGTTAGGGAGTCCTGACGGGATGCATTGGTAATGGAAAATTTGTGTGGTGGCATGGAAAGAACAGTTCTTTCTGTGAGATCATGGGAATGCCCTAACAATCAAGCTGAAAGTCGTTGCAACCCGAGAGACGTGGATATGGCACGCATTTTCGGTCTAGCAGATCGAACAATGATATCAATGTACTTAATCAATCAATGTTTTTTACGGAAGCTATGCAAGGCTTTCAACCATGTAGAGTATACGGTAAATGGTAATGAGTACACTACTTATTGCTTAAGAGATAGTATTTACCCACCTTGAGCTGCATTTGTAAAAACAATATCACTACCGCAATTCTTTAAGCAAAAATATTTGCTACACATCAAGAGGCGGCAAGGAAGGATATAGAACGAGCATTTGAGGTTCTATAAGCTCGTTTTCACATCGTTACTCGCCCACGTCGAATGTGCGATAGGCCATCGATTTCCTTAATCATGAATGTGTCTATTATTATCTGCACTATGATAGTGGAGAATGAACAATGTACATAGAAAGACGTTATCGAGCCGTTGGAGGATGAGGGGACATGGACACCAACAATCCAATGGGGGCTTCCTTCCGATTTCAACATCGTAATGGAGCACACTACAAGGATCCACAATCGGTAGACCCGTACTCGCCTCAAAGAAGATCTCATCGAGCACATTTGATCTATATTTGGAGATGATGAATAAATAGTACTTTATGCTAAGCAATATTGCATTTCAATTTCCGGTTCGTTATGCATTTTCCGTTTCAATTAATTAATTTCCATTTTCTGTTATTTTTGTTATTTCAGTCATTTTTGAATTAGCCAAGCAGGGGATAATTGCACTATGAGCCAGTTTTAATTAGCCTGAGTAATTGAGGAGAGAGAAACTGGAAATTTGTAATTAGCCTTTAGTTATTATCCTAGAAAAGGCTAATGCATTGTGGATGCTCTGAAGGACTATAAAGCACTGCAAGATTGGTATGTTTCCATTTGGGGGGCTGAGGAAGGGGTATCACTGATGTGATTGCGGATAGTAACGATAATTCATCTATAGCAACCATGCAACCACTGTTGACAGATTAAATGGTTTCCATATTTAACTAATTCATGGGCTGTTGCAGTGCATTTTCCATTTATAATTGGAGAGTTTGACGTCATGTGTGCATATGAGTATTAGTTTGCATAATGTGCTTCTTTAAAGGTTTATGTGCAATCAACTCTTGTTACTTGAATGATTCTTCATTAAAGTTTTCTTAGTGATAATATGCAGATACTTGTCATTTAGATCATCTTGCTAGATGTCAAGAATTAGGTTTACCATTTGATCTTTCAACTGTGCCTGGAGATCAATGTCCCGGGAAACTCATGTTTTATTCTGTTTAGTTTGTGAATACTTGTAGATCACTGTCTAGTCTACACTTGTACTTGTTGTACAACATTAGTTATTCCATGATTCGTGTGCTCAAACTTGGGTGTGGCAATTAGGGATTGCTAATATGTTCTTATAGTTGTGGCTGCATCGCTTGCTGTCTTAGATAAGGCCTATTTATATTGGAATGTGGAAAAGCTGGAATTCTACTTGAAACCTTCGAAGATCTTGTGGGCATTGTTTGTATGGGAATTCACCGACTATCTTAGTTGACAGTATCTCGCCTCTAGGCATATTTTGTTATGTTTTGAAGTAAAAATGTTTTAGATCCCTGAGCATGTCTACCAGTAACTCATCTTGCAATCAGTGATATCAATGCTTATGCTGAAATATATGGGATGCCCCTGTTCCCTTGTAGAAAACTTTTATGTCAATTTGAGACCCTTGAACGTATGAGTAAGAAGTGAGAAGCAATTACGACAGTTTATATGATGCATAATTCCATTGCTGTTTTTTACTTCTGAAGATTGAGTTTAAACCCTCGGTAAGAACCTAATTTACTGTATCATTTTTCAGAGAATACAAGAGTTCAGTAAGAGTTTGAACCAAGCAGTGAGACACAAGCACCGGCATTAGCTGCAAGAGATCGATAATGCGAAGAATATTTAGGATCAAAGGTTCAGAAGCCCATTATTTATATTCTGTACCTGAAATCGCTTGTGTACCGCCCATAGTTTGTGAGAGGTAGTGACGGGAAAAACAATACTCAGTTGGCTCATTTTTACAACAGGGAAATCGACATAGTGAATTAGGTTCTTGTTCCAATTTGTGTTCAGAGAGTTCTGGCCTCTGAGTGATTAATTGGATCATGTGAGAAAATCTTTTTATGAGAACTAGGTGTGAGCACCGCGCGATGCGCGGTGCCAGTCGATATAGATTCATTTTAACGTAGCATAATATAGTCGATATACATTCATTTTAACGTAGCATAATATAAAACACTGAGCGGTATATATGTGATTATGATTATAATGCGTAACTAAGACATCAATTATTTGGACAACCCAATAAAATAGCTTCCTACACAGAAGTACTTCAGTAAAATAGCAAAATAAAATAGCTTCCTACACAATACCAGTCTATCAAAATAGCAAAACAGTTTTCATTAACCATGTAAAAGCATGGAAACAAAATGTGCTTACAAAAGTAGATTTCAAGCACAAAACATAAGACCATAAACTAAGTAGCAACAATTATCAAGCATCACTGTAGGTCGGCACATCATCAGAATCAACTCCATTTTCATCAGGTACAGGAACATCAATATTTCCAGCAACAACAGGTCCAGATACAGAAGCAGCAGCAATTTCTATCGATGAAATGTAGTATCCGATAAGAGAAAATAGCTCAGAGACAAACCTCTCTGTTTCATTGAGTAACATATTGTCCAGGAGATCAATAACCTCAGCATCTGATTTGTGATCGTCGATGTACCCGATTATAAGGCCAACCAAGGGAGGGTATTCGCACCCTAGGATCGTGAAAACTTGTTCCTCGACAAAAGGACGTATTTTGTGTCCCAAATTATGCTGCAAAATTCCATGGGTACGTGTAAGAGATACACATGCGATGTAGTGAAGAAAATTAATCAAAAGCAAACTTACACTGTCGTATATGGACCAATTAATAAAACGGGGCCTGGAGAGTGTGAACGTCCGCTGCGAATTTGGAGGCAGGGAGTTTGATTGGGTAACTATTGTCGGTGTTTGGCGAACTACTTCTGGCCATGGAGGCCAATCACTCACAGCAGAATCGAGGACAAAATTTTCTGGAACAACCATGTGTTCATGTCCATTTTCGATGATTCCTCTCACAGTAGGATCAAAAATAGGCATCTCTGGAACAACAATGCTTACATGGCCGTTCTCCATGATTGCATGGCCGTTCTCCAAGCTTGGATGGCCGTTCTCCATGATTGCATGCCCGTTCTCCAAGCTTGCATGGCCGTTTTCGATGTTTCCTCTAATAGGGATTGTCGCAGGAGAAGTGCGGCGCCTGATTCTACGGAGATAAGATCGGGTCCTTGACCTCCGTGCGCGGCGGTTGACATGGGCAGCGTTCGTGCGGCCGGCGACATGGTCGTTGCTAGGGTTTAAAGTCATTTGTGTATGCGAGTGAGCAAGCCGTAAAAGAAATCTGGGGTTGATCTGTATATATATTGACAGGGAAGAGATATGAAAGGATTTGTATTGATGGAGCCCTTTCGGTTTCTAGTATAATATACACGGAACTTTTTTCAGCAGAACATGTCATATGCTAATATTCATTAGGCCCATTAAAAAGTCATGGATTAGCCCAAAACGAATTGTAATCCATGCAACCCATTCATTGTTTTGTTTTTCATTAAAACAATAAATGGTGTTTGTATATAACAACGGAAAAAATGTAGATGTAGGAATTTGAATTTATAGTGAATAAGTGATGGTATGTAGTAAATATTTATTTGATGGTACGGTAATATATTTATTTCACAATAAAAAGTTGACATGTTCTGTTGTTGTTGCGCATGAGCTTTCGACACTTTTTCGAACACTTCGTGGAAGACAACGTCTTTCATCATTGTCTGGTCAGTAAATTCTTCATCTGCATTCACAATAACTAATCCTTCTTGTGATGTAACACGTGAAACAGCAACATATAGTTGGCCATGTGTGAAAACCTGTTTAAATACATACAAAAAAAGTCAATGTAATGAGGTGGGTAATATGAGAAAGAAATTTTGTGGAAGTTGAACCTGCCTGCTTTGGTAAATATACACCAACATTTTTTAGAGATTGTCCTTGGCTTTTGTTAATTGTCATAGCAAAGCAAGGTACCAGTGGCAGCTGTCTACGATTAAGCTTGAAAGGCCATTTTTCATCAGTTGGAGTCAAGATGATTCTAGGAATCGTCACCTCTTTACCTGCTTGGCTTCCAGATAGAATCGTTCCACGAATAGACCAAACCCCTAAAACTGTAATTACCAATCTAGTTCCATTGCAAAGTCCTTCAGTTTGATTGAGATTTCTCATAAGCATCACAGGAGAACCTTCTTTGAGATATAGTTCATGGCATGGAACGCCCGGGAAAGCCAAGCTGTTAAGGAACTCAGTAGGATACAAAGTATCTTCATCAGTTGTTCGAACACTACCTTTACACACAGAGTCCGAGCTAAAGTAAGTTCTTCCTTCTCCAGGCAACATAGCCATCATAGTATCGTTGACCAGTTTGACCATATCATTTCGTGGGGTCAAAATCGCTCGCTCAGAGAGATATGTAGGGTTTGAAAACAGTGTCAGGAACGATGGATATACTGCATCAATGAGGCTTGTCAATTTTGTGCACCCAACTGGTAACCCCATTTCAGGCGGGATTTGGATTGTTTCGTCAGCTGCACAATCATATGAGGATCCATCTCCGATACGAAGCATCCACTTATCAAATGAATCGATTCTGCTGGCTTCAGAGGTTGTAATATTTGGCGTAAGTAACCGCATATTTTGTGTGAGCTCGTACAACTTGAAGGAACTCCATAGGTAAGAAGAATTTAGTGTAGCATCAATAACGTCTGCGCGTGACCCTTTAGTAATTACAGGTAGTATTTGTCTAAAGTCACCACCACAGACCACAGTTAACCCGCCAAATGGTTTGGATGAACTATCTGGGTAACGGGTTCGCAATATGTCACGCAAACTTTTGTCTAATGCCTCAAATCCGAACCTGGTGCACATCGGTGCTTCATCCCATATAATTAACGATGTCTGTTGCAGCAATTCAGCCAAATTTGTGCCATGACGAATATCGCACGTTGAATCACTTTTTGGGTTGAGTGGGATTCGGAACCGAGAATGCGCGGTTCTTCCGTTTGGCATAAGGAGAGCTGCAATGCCAGATGATGCAACATGTAAGACAATTTTTTTATCAGCCCTGAGTTTTGATATGACTGTATTCCACAAAAATGTTTTCCCTGTACCACCGCGACCTTGAATAAATATCAAATCACCCATATCGTTTTCCACGGAAGTCATAATAGCATTGTAGGCAACCATCTGGCTGTTGTTAAGTGTAGAAAAGCACTTGTTATGTATTGTCCTTTGCTCATCGATTGAATAATCCATTTCTTCAACAATAAGTCGATTGCGGAGTTGGTGGAGGACTTCTGCATTTGGTATTGGCATTCCATCGAAATCCTTTAGACTTTTTCCCATTTTTAGCAAAAATGTTTCTATCTCTAACAAAGTAAGTGCTTCTAGTTGTGCTCGGGACAACTTCAAATTTTTTGCCTTATATTTCTTCCCTTGTGTATCAGCTATATCCTCAGATAGTGTCAGAAAATGAATTTCCCATAGTTTAGGAGCATCAACCACATGACAATGTACCAATAGCATGGCAAATAGACGACGTAGTTCAGATCCCGATGCCCAGCTGGATGCTTCTTCCAAACATTGGACCCATTCACCATCATCAGCCAACAACCCTAAAGCATGGCATGCAGCTTTGTAAGTGGGATATAATGTACAATTGATAGTACGAATATCTTCGAATGATGTGCATCCTGTCACATGGTTTAATAACATACGAAGATAAAAAAATTTCTCCGGATGTAGGATGTGAGAAATAGATCCTACCAACTGATATGCCTTGTTTTCGACGGACCCACATACGATGTTCTGAATTCCAAACATACATAGTTGGGAAGGCGGCGTAAGTCAAATGACGGGTTTCAGGACATCTTTTGTTAGTATCCATCCATGCGGTTAATTTCGTATGTTGAATACCCGGTCTATCCAAAATGGAGTCAATACTCGATCCTTCGTTGAAAAGAATAGTTTGTTCTCCGGGTAAATGAAACGATAATCGTTCAACCGCTGAGTACCTATAGTGAATGTCAAACTTGAATACTCGCCAGCAAGCTTCAGCCGCTGATATGTACCTGCAATCAAGGTATCTTTTGATCTCATCCCTCATCGGTTCTTCACCAACCTTTTCAAATGTTGCTTTTGCTCTATCAGAGCCTTTGTGTAAATACTTGAAAAGGTACTTGATAGCTCGGCCATGATTACATATCTCAACGTTTATATGTGCATTATATTTAACAGAAAGATCACGGTTGTGTGGCACAACTGACCTGTTATCAAGAATCTTTCCTTTGCTTGTGACAGTAATATTTGTGTCCCTCCTTCTGTATATAGGGAAACCCTCATCATCAACAGTTGTATTTTGGTTCCATTGTTTCGGGTAGTTTTTTGAACAACATCCGTTGACCATGCATGGAGAATTAGGATAACCAATACCGCATGGTCCATGAACCATAAGATTGCTTATAACATCGTATGCCGTTGGATCAGAACTTGGATCAGGAAGTTCTGCACTAACAATATCATCTATTTGACTTGGTGAGGGCTTTTTATGGGTCGAAGATAAGAACAAAAGAATATGTGCATGAGGCAACCCTCTTTTTTGGAACTCAATGATATATAAACCTGCATTCATATAGAACAAATGGTTAGTAAACAAAGCAGTAAATGTGCTGTAGCGGAAAAAATGAAAGGGTTTGAAAAATGCGTACATGCAACGACTTCGCCAAATAATTTTTCGTTCTGAACATCTTTCATGAGTTGTTTAAGATTAATCTCAAAGATACGGGCCACCACATCATGCCTACTACGGTCTCCTTCACGGCCGATTTTTCCAAGCATACAATCGATTTCAGGCCATTTAGGGTTGCATGTAAAGGTTAAAAAAATATCTGGATACCCAGCCCACCGACATATAGCCATTGCATCTTGATAATTTTGCACCAGATATCGTGGACTTCCGGTATGACTTGATGGGAGTATTACAGTTTTACCAACCTTCTTTGGATCAACATCACCGCGATCTACAGCGTCCATCAACCCACAGAACAATTCAGCCCGTAATGTTTCTTGGTTTTTGCGATAAAATATTAGTCGAGCTGCCTCAATTGCCGTGTATGCATCAACCATATATTGTTGTAGTAGTCGACCAGAGTTAATTAGCGTTCTTCCTTCGTCAAGTCGTTGTTGAAATCGATAAGCATAGAATTGTCGCATGCTGATGAATTGACGTTTCGATACTCTGCCATTAGGTTTCATAAGCGGCATCTGTGGATGGAATCCGTCCTCTCCATAAGGATGAATCAATGGATATGACATTGCCATGTAAGAAGGATGAACGTCAGAAATACGCTTCAACCCGGTCGAACGATGTTCAACAACAACATCTTTCTCAAAAGAACCATTTGCAAAATCTCCAACAATAAGACCGGCAACTTCATCATGTGTAGGTGCTGTATATTGTCTGCCATCTACTTTGCGATCTGTAATGAGGCGTAGTCTAAACGGTTCATCAGGATGTGCCTCATGTCGATCTCTTGCAGTCCAAAAAGATTGGACCAAGATGTTGTGCTCATCTAACATTGCAGATATAGCTTCAATCAAGTTGTCATCAATACGATTATCCACAGCTTCACGGCACAAAGCTTGCCGACGATTTTGTACCTCGTGTTGAGTATCATAGATATAAAGCTGGGCAAATTGCGGACGATTTCCATCGACGGGCAATAAGGAACCTATGTTATGGTAATTCTGTCCACTAATGCGGTACACATATGGTCCATTTCCACGATTCACAGTAGCATCTATTCGTCCTCCCAATGATGTTAATGCGAACATGGCATTATAGGTGCGTATCTCAAACCGGAACTGAGCATACCTTGGATCTGTGGTCGTGTTCAACAATGCTTCTAACAAAGTAGGGGGCTTTGGTATCAAGGGTAAACGTACACGGCCGGCTGAACAACACAATGTGAAAACGGGCTTAGTTGTTGTACCTTGGCTTGGACTACGTTCTTCATACCACATCATCGCTCCACAAAAATGGCATGTGAAAGTTGGTTCTCCAATAGACCATGTGACTTGTACTGTATAGTGTTGAATACATAAATAAGTGAGAATGATATGCTACTGGTATATGTAATATAACTGGAAAATAGCACCATTAACTAACCTCCACGGAGGCCTGATTTAAATCTTTGGCTAGTCGGCGGTACATTAACAGACGATGTTGCTGCGTATGAGGAAGTTAGTGTCTGAAATAGGTAAGCATCGGTAAGTGTGTTCTTTTTTTAAAAAAATTAAGCATATACCTTCCGAATATGAAACAGGATGGGAAGCGGGTAATCTTCGTTTTGTTGCGCGTGTAGGATGGCGTGAACAGCTTCCAACATTCATTAAAGCCTTACGTTTATGTCGGGCAGAACGACTATTGTCTTCACATGATACCGGGGAAGTGGATATTCGTGTGAGAGGATCGTTCAATAAAATTTTTGGGGTAGTTGGTGCATTGGATGGGATAATAGTTGAAGGGGGAGAGGGCGAAGTAGCCGAAATATCTGATGCTATAATATTTGTAGCTGGTACATCAGGATTTGGATCAATATGTTGATGAGCTGCTATTGGCAGTGGCATAGGTGGAAGATAGCGTAATATGAATTGTCGAACAACCCTTAATCGATACCATGCATCACCCAGGCCATATAAGGCAAGCCCTCGTTGTAGAATAACTAATCGTCGTTTTAGTCTGTTATAACGACATCCAAACAGTTGCGATGTCCTCATGTATGTTAGAAACATTGTTTGATCCATCACGTGTCGTTGCCTAAGACTTCTAATTATGCGACGTCTATTCCAACGCGCAAGCCGAGCTAAAGAATGGTTTAGTTCTGTACCTGGATCACCCTCATCCATGCTCACTTTTCTTGTAACAGAACCCTATAACCAACAAATGAAAATATCTTTTAATACTCATTACATAGACCCTGATCCACTACTTGCAAAAAAAACATTCAAATGGAATAACAAAAAAGAAATACTGCTCCACATTTATTGATTGAAACGAAGTAACATAAAACATAGCAACATTGGATGTAGGGAGCCTAACAGCGACCATATTCATGCATGCATGACTATGCACTATTCAATGGCATAACGCAGCTTGTAAGTTTCGACATCAATCATACAAAAAGGACAATCAATATCAAGCTCAAGGTCACCTAAAATCGCATTAGCGGTTCTAGGAAACCAATGCCCAATACCAGTGAAAGCACAAAATCGAGTAACCCTAAGCTCTTCATGTTTGCCAGGCATTAACATTTCTCTGAATAGTTGACGGCATCCTCTAAGCTCATATCGATCAAATTCCATGCCCTCAAGGAGAGCCTGCATAGCATGAGCACCACTTCGTGCACGATTGATCTTGAACAATGCCATTGCATATATATAGCGACTAACATATAACCTGTCCTTCCGAAGGGGAGCAATGTACTTAGTCCCCTTACGTGCGTCTGGACCATTGAATGCAAGGTACAGTCCGAGAAGGCACTGGGCATAGATGTTCCCAGATAGTCGTGCACTTTGTAAGACAGGTACACTATACTGTGTAACGTGCTTTACGGATTGGGGAATGCAATCGCAACGCAAGAGACGTAGAATTTGGGGCGTGTGCAACACTCTGTAGAATTCCTTACAGCTGGATGAAAGAGCAAGGAATGAGGTAGAACATGTAGTTAGAACATAAGGAAAATCATATGGGAATAAGAACACATAAAAAAGTAGTTAGTCGTACCAGAGAGAAAGTGTGGCAAAGGGAATGTCGTTGTCCGCGAGAGCGAGAAAAAAAATCTCAAAAAGCATGTCACCAGGGAGGCAAGTAATGAGCAGACAGCTAGAAACCTGGTCTAGTATCATGATTGGAGCTGCGAATAGGGAAATGCAGTGCCCTTGACTAAATTCAATGTTACATAAGCAACCAAAGAAGAAAGGTGGGATAGTTCATGTTCATAGGAGCATGTATTTCGATTTTATGTGATAAACAGGGAACAAAAGCAACAACAATCATGAGTGCATGAAATAAATGGCGTATTTACTCAGTGATATATGAGCAACCAATATATCAGCAACCAAAGAAGAGAGGTGGGACAGTTCATGTTCATATGGGCATATATTCCAATTTTATGTGGTAAATAGATAATAAAATCAACAACAACAATGAATGAATGGAAGAAACGTGCAATAAAAAGAACAAAACACATGAATCTGCAACAGATTAATGACAATGACGGTAGGAACAAAAGGATTACCTAAACGTGGGAGACCTTTGTTGGCAGAAACTCAATTAGTAGAACCTGATATGGAGTGGGACATGAACAACAAATGATTAAACCATATATATATATATACTGAGAAAAGCATCTAATGAGAATATGAAAAGCAAACAGCCACTACAATGTAATTATTGTAGGAAGTGTAACTGGAAATGAGAGTGAGTGATGAGCATTTAAAGAAAAAATATAACCAATGATAATGGATAAAGAATGCCAGAATGAATAACAATTTATAGCATATAATTTCCACCTGGAAATATGGAAGCAAGAAGCCACATAAATGTCATCATCCAAACAAATGTAACTGCAATTAAGATTAAATGATCAGTATTGAAAGGCAAAGGTTCTAATCAATGATAATGCATCAAAATGTTTTTAATAAATATATTTACCTGAAGTAAATATGGCTATTCAACTCCCACAACCACAAAAATATATAAGATACCTTTATTACCTGATAATGTGGAAGCAAGAAGTCACAAAAATGTTTTTATCCAGAGAAATATAACTGCAAGTAAGAGTAAGTGACCAGCATTAAAAGGCAACAACTCTAATCAATGGTAATGTATCAAAGAATGCAGTGAATAAAAATGGTTACTTCAGTTTATCTTCTAACGAATACAACTCTATACATGAGATATGAAATGCCTTAATAAGTCAACATGGTACACTAATAATTCACCATCGTAAGGATACACTTATAATTCACCATCATAAAGAAAATGCATTAGAAGCTGTAGCAAATATTTGTTAAGTTATTATATATGTGAAACAAAGGCCACTCATCATTGCACATAAAATCACTACTAAAAAACAATAAGCAAACCTTATATCTGACTCAATGAATGTAACAATAGGGCGACATAAATTTACTATAATGGATTGAATTCAGTGTACTCAAATATGTAAATAAAGCACAGTTGGGTCAATGGAACCAAAAAGAACAAACTACTGACAAATAATAAGAGAATCTAAAATCTGGCCAACCAATTGTAACAGAAACTGTGTATAATATTTATTCAATGGAAGGAATTTAGTTGAGACGGATATGTACATACAGCATACAAAAATTGGGTGCAACGAATAGTTTAGGATAGAACCAAACTTCTCTTTGGGGAAGAAGACAAAATAAAATGGATAAATTAAAAAAATAATAGCATATTCATGTGAGAAGCAACAAACTAATGCCTTTACTCGTGGAAACGATAAAGTGCAAAAACCTAAAATCAACGTGTTTGCATGCAATGACAGTCTAAGTGCATATATAACGGAAAAGCATAGAACCACCAATTAGCTACTCAGCAGTGTCGTCCAAGTCAGTATCTTCATCTGAAGCCGATGAGTTTGCCTTTCTTTTTAACGGAGTCAGCAGAACTTCGCTCTGATCGGTAGACATTTTAGACTTCCCCTTTTCCCTCATTTGTGCTGCAGCTAACTCTTCGGATCCACCATCACCCACAGCAGTTGCATTCTCAGCCTTTGAGGAGGCTGCAGATGAATCAGGGTAGACGACCTATCAAACGTAACAGTGAATTATAAGAAGGGAAGCAAAATGATCTGAAAAAAACAACTAAGATACCAATAGACAACATGTACTTTCTAATGGATTTACCTTGGGAAGTTTGGAGCTTTTGTGCCTGGCTTCAAGAACAGGATCGGCAGTAAAAACATCACAGACAGTGAAAACGTCACTGCCAGACTCGAGGTTATAAGTACTGAGGGAGACTTTAAAAATATATTCCTGGCCACGAAGTTCAAGCACTTGACGGGGAACGTCTTCGCTGTTGGCATCCAGACGATTGAACAACTTCATTGCGCATGAGTCGATCATACGTTCTGACACGCGGTTCATAGATGTACAGGCAAGAACACCCGTGTCATCCTTTGCAGTAAAATTAATCTTGTACCTGAAGGAGAAACAATTTTTAAAAGTCCACAGGAAGCAAAAAAGCGAAAATATTACTATACTTACAAAACCGTTGGAGAGTCTAGTGTCTTCTTGCATTTGTCACACTTGTAAGTGGAATTAACAGGATTAATCTTAGTCTTGCAGATTTCACAGCCAAAATAGTACCAACCATACTCTGTATCAACCTCATCAATGGAACCCACAAATGTCATTTTGTAACCCTGTATATTTAAGCAAATGCTAAGAACACGTGAAGACACAATAACATGGAAAATTGTTATTAGTATAGTAAAGGGGAAAACAGTAACAAACCACTTTTTCATGCACCCAGCCAGCGTCTAGTATTTCTGCAATTGTTAGGCGGTTTTCAAACATGGCTTCTTCAGTTGTTCCATTAACACCAGGAGAACGATTTTTGAAAGTAACCTGTGCGCTGTTGTTTCCAAAGTCTCGACCCAACTTCCGGACATAGTCGTGGTCCAAATTGACAAAAATCTGAGTGGAAGGAGTCGCTGAGAAGTTGACACCATCTGGTCCAAATACAGAAGAGGAACGTAAAGAACAAATGCAAATTAGGAAATTTAAAAAGTTGCTGGAAGGTAGGAGAAAACAAACCCATATATAGCTTGACCTTCATACATGTGAAGATCAAAATGAATGGGACTGCAGAATCACCGATGTTGTAGTCTTGAATAAAAGTTTCGGCAAGATCAGACCACAAAGTCACCCTCACTTTAGGCGAGCTGCAAGGTTAATATAGCATAAGTGGGTGCTCAATAAAACGTAAATTACTATAGAATGAGTTGGTAAGACGCATACATGTCTGATAGAATATCCAAGTCGCGTTTCGTGTAGCCACCTAAAACGACCTCAATATCACCAACAGAAAGCAAACAGCCAGCCACATCTGGTATGGATAACATATTATGTAAAATAGGTAAAGATGGTAAAAAAAACAATTGGCATAAGCTCAGCGAACTAAACCTGATAGGAAAGTGCAGTCGCCAGAGCGTGGAAGAATATCTGAGGGCGAGATAAACTGAAAAGCGTGCACTGGAATTGAAGGCATCGGTGCAGTGACCATCGTCACATCTGTAAACAGGTTGAAGGACATCTTGAACCGAGTGTCCACTGGCCGATATTGGCCAGTGGCAGCGCAAAAAATGGAGGCCTTTAAAGGGTATACAACACCCC
>JAYMSV010000838.1:0-14762 GCA_036897745.1 Erodium moschatum | reverse complement strand
ATTGTACCCCATTCTGCAATATTAATTGTATCATCATGATCATCATCAATTCATGGTCATGGTCGTGGTCCAATGCATATTACTATGAATAATAATATTATTTCTTTCTTTTTACTCTCTTGATCAACTATGTGTATATATATAAGTGTGTACGTGTGGATGTAAATGCTGATATATATATAATATATATAGAGATATATGTGTGTTGGTTTGGTTTGGTTGTTGTGAGGAATATATAGAGAGACAGAGAGAGTTGGTGCATGAATTGAATTGATGAAGACTAAAAGGGAGCTTTCAGTGCTCTTTCATTTCCTGCTTTCTCTATGGCTCCTTCCTGACACCAACCGAACCTTTCTCTCTACTCCATTTCCTCTCTCTCTCTCTCTCCCTTTGACCATCTCTGATCCATCACTCTTCTTTCTTCTTACTCCTTGGTCCACTTCTCTCTTCACCTTTAATATTTATGTACACACGTACCATATTGAGATCACCTACGTAACATGAATATTACACTTACAAGTATAGTACACTATATACATACATATATATTATGGCCAAACCATCTTCGTTTCCCTCTACTTGTCGTCTTCTACATATAATAAAATGCAGACAGGGGCGGAACCATTGAGAGGGTCTAGGACGTTCCGTGGAACACTCTAACAAATGAGAAGCTGGACTAGTGGTATAAGTAAATATGGGAACCTAGGTTCAAATACCCATGAGAACACCCTGATTTTTTACGTGAGAAAATTGAGTTTGATATCATAATAATTTCAACTCAACTAAAAGTTCAAACCCATAACTAAAAAGTTTTATATCCTAATGAATAAAATAACTAATAACACATACACATATTTTGGTGCGATTATTTATTGTCGCAAATGATTTGTATCTTGATCATCAAGTTATCAATTTAAATAGTTAAATTTTGGACTTGATATTGCTTGATTTTTTTTAATATTTGAATATTTATATATATATATTGGGAGAATATAAAATAAAGAAAATTGGCATGGGACAGAGGAAAGAATGGCAGAAGAGGCTGTCTTTGGTCAAGATATCAATATTATTGCTCCATCCTTTTCTTCCATTAAGTGAGATGTGGAATCTCTGCTCTTCCCATCCTTTACCAATTTCTTCCATTATAAAATTACTACAATACAATTTATTAACTATTCATTCTCAAACCAAAAGCTTCCCCCTCTGTCTATATGCTTTTTCTTCATTATTTTATAGTATAGGGATTATCTCATGAGACACTAAAATACAATATCTAACACTCAAAAGCATATAATAAATGATACTCTCAACATTTTAGTATTTTAGTATTGTTCTCTCCCTACACCAGCGGTTAGGGTTTGTACATGGAGGGGACGAATGTGACAACAATAACCATGTTTGTAAGGCGGTGCCTCAACTACGTACAACACGGTGAGACAGAGGTAAAACTAGAAGATTTAGACGACTAATTTGGACGTCTCACTTTGAAGGAGGTGGTGGTTTCGATTGATGAAACTAGGAGGACGCGAGGCAAGCTTCGTCTATGTGGCGCCGGCCGCTTGAGCCTCTCCTCATGAGAGGGATAGTGGTGGGGTCAAGTGACACATCCGTTTATCAACGTAATGGTGGCACAAGTTCCACTAAGTATTAGCAGAGTGGTCTCTTATCAGGTCACGAGCCAACACTCCTTTTCGTTTCATCAGGCCCTCGCACTTTATCACAAGGGGGATAACGATCGATGGATCAATGAGAGGCTACACTCTCTTCAGGATGTTTCCATTTTATTATCACTTTACTTGATATTTTTATCTTTCCATTAGCCCATAATAATCAGGTTTTTGTTTATTTTTTAGCTTACCGTTTAAGTGGTGCAATTGATTTTATATCGTATAGCTTTTCTAGGGCGGTAGCCTTCAGGCTCGTTTAATTTTATAATATTTAAATGTTAAAAACAAGCAGATAATCAATTGAAACCCTATCCATTTGAAAAAAAAAATCATTTTAACATGGAGGCTGGTTAGGATAATATATTAAAATTAGATTCAATTAAAAATACAAGTTAATAAAGGAGGATCCAAAGACATGTATCTTTCAAATGTATATCAATAATATTTGTATATAGAAAACTCATGCCAAATGTTGTTTTTGGAATGTTTGTTTATCATATAGTATTTGAAATGATTGAGGAGTAGGGTTTGTTTTGTCTTAAAGAAACACATACAAGTATAACTATAGGTGGTTTAGTTGGAAACTTAGGATACAAACATGGTTGGTAATTAGGTATGCATGATCTCAGGTTGTTGGTGTCCAAAAATGTTCTAAAATTCAGTGTTTTTCTCGAAGTGATCAACTGTTATGTCCTCTCTCCATAAACAGAATAATTTGTTTTCTAGCTTTTAGACTTATCTCTCACATAATATAAAATATCATTAAAAACAGAGTTCCACATTTTCCAACACTATATGTGGCTCCTGTAGTAGTTTCTTGGACCTCCAAGAAAAAATTGAACTTATCAATTATCAGTAACTAAAAAATATATATGTAAGAAACTACTCATTTTCTTACGGTATACATACATACATAATATGGGTAGACGTGTAACATGGTAGCTTACAAGTGTCGAATAAGATTGAATATTTGTTATTAAAATTATCACTTACAAACAAATCCGTGTGAGATTTTGTTTGCCCGTAAAATGAGATGATACATTATATTTTAACTTAGAACATCTCCAATGTTATGTGGCAAGGCTGGTGGTAAGTGCTGACTATTAGAATAAAAAATGAATATTCAGCACCCTCCAATACTAGTCTATTCATGCTGACTGTAAGGGTCATTTTCTTCACAATTTTTCAATCGTGGGTTTTAAACGCCGATGGTGAGCTTACCATCAGCACTTACCACCAACAATATTTTATTGTTTTCTCTCACTTACTTTTAATTTCTCTCTCTTTCTTTTGAGCTTACCAACATCACTTATCACTATGGTTAGAGATGCTTTTAAGAGTTACAGGTCAAATTTTTTATCGATATTAAAAACTCAAACTTATGGATAAAAACCGGTCAATTCTATAACCAAAAGCTTGGATGGTTTACAAGTTCACTCCATGATTGAAAATGGCACTAAAAAGTCCATATAGGAAGAAAGATGAATTGGTCAAACCAACCAAAGCACTGCAGATTCTAACTTTTCCGCGGATAAAAACTACAAGACATCACGTGAAAGGCAATTGTGGTCTCAATGCTTGCTCTTATAAAGTTTTTTTTTTTTTGTTTTGTGAAAAACAGATAAGTTCATTGATAAACCAGGGAAGCTGGGGATATTAGTGGATGATTAGTTTATGTGCTTTTATCAAAATTGCAATTGATCAGAGAAATAGTATCAGAAATATAGAAAGTGATTTATCAAACTTTGAAGGCCACTGGTCACCTATTAGATGATGCATGGGTCAAACATCACAAGCTCCGTATGTGAGGTCCACTTAATTATTCTAGCAAAAATAACGAGAGAATGAAATTTTTTAACTCGCGACATATATATACACATGAAACATATATGACGTACCTATTAAGAGAACGCACAATTTATTAAAATAGGGTTTCTATTCTTAACGATAAGAAACAAAGTCATGATTAAGACGTTTAGTCGAATCCTATGACATAAAATAGGAATCGGAACCCATTGGTTTGGTTCTTCCAATAGAACTGTGAGGGTTGGGCTCCCGATCTCTGGCTGGCCAATCTGCGCCTGACGTTTGTCAATGGCTACCAACGGTTATTTTTTTTCCAAAAATTAGAAACAAATTAAAAACTTCTATAAATACTCCAACTATTTCTTTTGGTGTTATCCACACTTCATACTTCACACTCACAAGCCAAAACGATACTCCCGTTTTTGTGATCGAGCTATGGACGATTTTCAAGCCAGGGTCCATGGAATGGAGGCACGAGTATGGCGAAGAGGGGAGCAACTCAGAGCAAGAATGCATCCTCGGGTGGAGGTATGCGTTGTCCCGGCCCTCTCATGTCTGAGACAGGTACATGTTGTCATATGTCATGCACACTTGTATCATTCTACGCAATATGATTGTAGAGGAGGAACGCGACCGAGAGGAGTTGAAGAATTTTTTGACGAGGTCTCCAGACATACCTGATTGGACACCACCACAATGGCGGCACCACAGAGGCTCTTTATCCTACTAACAATACATTGGCACTTGAAGACAACTGGAAAGTGATAACATCCACCCGTAACTCCAAGCTGACCTTGTTGATCACATATGAGATCGTTTTGGAGGAGACTACAAATTAGAATATAAATTTAATTTTCATAGTATTTATGGTACCTTTGACGTTTGAATTTAGAATAAAATTGTTTCAAATATGTTTTCATTTCATTATTTATTGAAATCATAAATAAAAATTAATTATCCAGTCATCAAACAAGAATCACATGACCGGACATAATAACAAACATGAGATGCAATCATAGGTTTCTATCGCACCGATTTTAATCCATCAAATAAGATTAAGAACTTCTTATGTGATCTCAAACGTATACATGGTGTAGAAAAGATAGTTACTGCGTTACTTTAACACGAAATAATTGTCATAATTAAAAACATAAACAGTGCGATTATGAAATAATTAATGGGGTCAATTTGAAAACAATTTTTTTAAAAATTCAAACATGAATGAGACATCAAAACGATAATCGAGTTAAAAGAGAGAAACCCCATGCCATATTCGCATTGTCATAATCCCTCGTCCAAAAGCAGGTTTTGAAAAGATTTGGTAGGTCAATTATTTTAATCAAGCCTTTATTGTCGGTATTGTCAATCAAAATCACATGCAAAACCTTATTCGTGGAACCATGCATGCATACAATGACAGTTCATTTTTGACCGATAAGTTTCAATTCATTTCTAATGCATCTCAATTGTATGGTTTTCGTATCAATTTTATCTCCATCTTTATCATCTTCATCTTCAGAGTTTGTGTATCGCATTGTCACTTTTTAGACAGCCTAATGAGACATTTCGACCAATAAGCTTTAATTTTAACGTCTGATTTCTTCATCATATGATATTATTATATTAGGGCTTGCTTTTCTTGGTGTTATTTTCTCTTATGACTTCCAGTATATGGCCTTGTATTCCTCTAAAAATAGATAATCCATATTTTAAAAAAAAATCATTAATGATATAAATTTTAAAATACAAAAATCTATTTTTTTAAACTCGTATTAAGATCACCAACTTGATCTAATGGTTCAGTTTGATTTGATGTGGTTTATTTTTTTGATAAGCGATTATTAAAATTCGTTTTATTACTCCGGCAGAGAAAAAAGATAAAATTGTCAAGAGTTTTTGTTGAAAAAAAATGTCATACGGTACTTTCAGAACATGAAATCTTAACATCACGATTTGTAATAAACATTATATTTTATACCATATTAATAGTTTTGATGATAATTTAAATTTTTAATATCCCATTTCACTTCGAATTTAAAGAAGTGTAACACTTCCTAGAAGTAGGGGTGTTAGTGTGCGGGTACCCGCCCATATGAAAAATATTTTGCACCTGTCCATGTGGATGAATGCGGAGTTTGATTTATATGATCCCCAATTCGACTACAACAAATTAACATCTAGATGATATAGTGACGGAACAAGTTTTTTCAGTGAGCCGGTGTGCCAAATTTTCTCTATAATAATAAGTAACATTAAAATAATTTGAGGGGGCACATGCCGCACAAGGCCTTAATAGCGCCGTCATTGGATGAATATAACGGACCAAACAGATAAATGGACCGAACATATCATCAAATACTTTGAGGATAAGAGTTAAGAGTAAAAGTTGGAATTGCATACCTTTCTTGTGTGCAATCTACACCGAATTACCTTAAACTTTGGTGACCAGTTGATATAAAATGAAAGATCGCATTAGGTTAGTGAGGGGAAGTTTCTGATGTTGATGACGGCAGCTTCTTAGGGCAACAGAGTCGTGAAAGGGACACATAATCATGGAGAGGTGGAATTGGCATCTTAGTTTGTGTAGTTGAGGACACCCCGACTGAGATATCCGTGGGGTACCCTAAACTTATCATCCCTAGCTCCCACAATACAAATTGGACACCTTTCTTTTTCTTCTCGATGCATTACACTTTTGGAGTCAATAATTTATGTCCTCATTTTTCTCGTCCACCATAATTCTCCCCTAACTACCAACAATGCTCTGTGTCTTGAAACCTCATTTGCTATTACCCTTTAACAAGCACTCTATTATGACCTCAACTTTGTGATTCCGTGTCAAACAAAAGCATTACGACTTGGCTTACCGTCTTTTCAACCTCTCTTTACAGAAAGGATTCCACAATCTCACGTGTTGTTGTTGGTGAGACTTGCTCCCTTGTGTCATCCTTCTCCCTCGAATCGTCTTATGCGTGTTGAGTTGACAAATATACGTGTGTTTTTTTTTACCGCGAATAAGTAAATGGAATTACCAATATCTCTATTGAATGTTACATTGTGGATGCTCCAAAATTATTCATGATGTGTATGTTCATGTTGTATGAGATTGTATATGTAAAAGAATCAATAAACGAATCATTAACATGTCAAAGACGGAATACCAAATCGTGGCCCGTCATTGAAGTTGCCTAGTGAATCGATTTGGTCAATTCATATGGTCATTGTTTGTGTCGTGGATGATTCATATGGCTTTTGGAAGAGTTATGGCCAATACGTGCCACCTTTAGAAGAGACTTTGGCCAGTTAAATGTTTAATTTGTACCAATTCGTTAGACATTTCAAAGCATGTATCGAAATTTCACACATCTAAAGCTCGTGAACAATTTGTGTTGACAATGAATTATCCTAAGATATTTTGGGAGACGGAACAATATCGATCGCTTAAATAAACATGCGCGACTCTATTTGGGGGTCAATTGCCTACGAACTTGGGCGACCACCTTTGGACGATCGAACTTGGGCGGTTGCTCGTTGGTCATCTAAGTGCTTGACGACCGTTCATTGAACTTGCATGACTGGATCGTTTTGTCACCCAAGATACTTTCGGTAGTAGTGATAGCCATAACAAATATAATATTACTACATTCAAGACATGACGATGATGTAAACTATATCTTTCGAAAATAATTAATCTGAATGATGATTTTGTGGACAAATTGGTAGAGGAATTTATACACATGAGGAAAAATATGCATTTGTATTATCATATACTTTTAAATATTATTAATTCATTACTCTATATCATAATACAAAAAGTAGTAAATTTTAAATTTTCTTATAAGTAAAATTTAATTTCTACCATTATTCTATGATGGGTCCCAAGAGATGATGACGTAAAATTGGGTCGACAAATTTACGTGACAAATATGGTGCATATAACAAGATTGCCCTCTCGGGTTTTGTGGGACTTTCAATTATTTATTAAGTAGATTTTTTTGAATCGTCAGTAAAGAAAAGGAATGTAAAATAATTGAATAAACAGGGGACAAGTGGTACGTATAGGGCAGAGAGATGCTTATCCAATTAGGCTTGTAATTGGGTGGGCCATGGCCCAAAAGCACATGATTCCGCACAGTCCTTTACAAGATCCTCCCATCTTGATTATACAAATTATGGGCCTTCCTTTTTGGTCCATTATATATATTATGCTCTTCGGTAGCTATATGTCTACATTACCCCCTAAACTTGTTAATTATTGCTCTCTTTTACCCATTTTCACACCTCCAATAGTAGTTCTAGTTGTAATTTCATCCATTTCCACAAAACCAGTTGCATGGTGTAAGCTTATGCTGAGGTAGGGTGAGTTTTTTCTCGTACTGGTTGATCTGTTTTTACAGCGATTCGTTGTTCTAGGTTATTTCGTTTTGCGATAATCAACTGTAACGGTTCAGTTAGTCCACATAAGTATTACTACGCGGTCGTACTTTAATGGTTCATCTGTTTAGGAACAAGTAAGGAGTTGAAAGGAAAAAGAAATGGAATCTAGGAGCATGAATAGGAAGGGCACAAAGGAGAGAATGGGCAGACCAAACAGTAAATGAAGATTAGAGAGGAATAGGGAGAGGCTATGGGATTGGGGACCCATGAGCTCTTTTTTTCTTCTTTATTCATGACTACAAAGAGGGAAGAAAGAAAAGAGCAACGTGCAACAAGGCACATGCCTCTACTAGCAGCCAATGGGTTTCACTATACACGCTTATTACGACTCTCTCTCTCTCTCTCTCTCCACACACACCAAGTGTTGGAATCAAATCTGTACTTGTTGTAAGGACTCTCTAGTCTCTATTCCTGCTCTTTCTACTGTGGTCACCCTCCCTCTTTGTGCATGCCACAATAACGTTACGTTCTCGAGACTACTTAGGACTAGTCTAATAGGTCACGGGTCTTGATGTGTATAGCTGATGAGTAAGAATAATTAGGTCCTAAATGTTTTATATGTTGAAATACATATATATGAGAAGTTTCTGAGTATGCAATAGCGATAAGATTTAAAAAATAAGACCGATCAATCGACACTACATGCATAACTTCGAACTATAGGTATGTTGTGATTGTTCTGACCACCAACTTAAAAACGTTCGGTGATCTTGGTGGTGATCATCAACGATTCCTCCCCAAGATTATGCATCTTCAATCCAACCGTGCACCCTGCTCTATAGGGTGTGGATTTTATGGACAATACCAACAACATAATATATAAGAAATATCAAGAAATGTAGTGCGTACAGAGAGAGAGAGGGGATCCGTGCAGAGAGAGATCTTTAAATTTTTTATGTAAAATGACATGGAGGGAACATATATTTATAGATTGAGAGACGGGGCAAAACCAAGAATTTATAGACATATATATCACATAAGTCATACGTTCACATTAACCTACATTCAGTCCGGTTGAATGTATTAACTTGCAATAATTAATTGAAGAAGTGAATACAAAAATGATCATTCCGGAAAGTTAAAGATTCAAGTTACAGCCTCATTCAATTCAACAAAAAAAATGTGAAATATAGTTATTCCGATTACACCAAGGAACAAATTTGTCCTTTTTAATTACAAGTCGAAAAGATGTGTAATGCGATTTCAATATTTTGCATGATATCAAAGGACAAATAGTTTGACCTAATTAAGCACTAATTAGATCCGGTGCTCATTTCTATTTTGATTCCGCATTCACAAACTAGGTACAGCAACTATGGCATGCCTCATTGTTTCTGTTGGGGACCGATCCATATACATTGATGGAACTCTCAAAGTCTTAGGGATTGAGAGACACATCACAATCATGTATCAGTAACTAAACTGTAAGCTCCACCAAGACGAAACGAAACGAGAACTATCAATAAATAGCTACAAGACCATATTATGTACGTAAAGGACTAGGACGGTCCCGTATTGTTTAGGGCACGTTGCAGCCTGAAAAATGCTAAGCACAAGAGGTTCAAAAAACGACTCATGTTTTGAAGACACAAGTAAACATGGCACGTTCGGTACGTGCTCTCTAAGTCAATAGCGAATAACTGATAATAACTATGCGCCATGCACTAACCTCTGTACCTCGTACGTCTACGTTGTTTTATGTTCACTCGGATCCAATGCTTGCTTGCAAAGCACTTATCACTTGCTCATGCATCACCAATATATACTCTCATTTCCGTCTTGGGATTTTAATGTAATCTTTTTATACTGATGACATTTTTATTTTTGTGAGCGTGAATGTGATAGTCAAAAAGTCACCTACCAAGCGAAAATGTGCCCCGAGTCATGATGCGATCTCAGAAAAAAAAGGTCTCATTAATACTATTTAGGACCACTCTTTGGAGCTTGAGAGAACCATATATATTGGTGTTGGTGGTCCAGTGGCTAAGCATCTTTAGATTGACATGCATTAAATCCAAAATAATAACAGCCCAAGGTGTACAGTATAGTACTGATTATCGATCACCTTAAAACTCAGTTACATATTTACATATATATATGTTAAATCTATTTCAATATTACATTGTATTATTGAGCTTTTATATTGAGTTAAGACGTATTTATAGTTTTATATTCTAATACGCGTCTTTACGAACAAATCTATTTAAATATTTGAGTATGAACTATTTAAAAAATAGAGATAGTCCAATAAAGAAAGAGTAGAGTTTTGAATTAAAACCATAGAAACCCATTAAGAATATACGAGATGAGTAGATAAATGCTTTATTTATTTTGAAGAGTGGAGTTTGAATCCGTGTTCATAAAGAAAATCAAGTTTTGGTGTTATATTTAAACACAAACACGACTAAAAGTTTAAACTGTTACTTGGAACTCGATTGTCGTTATATTTTAATAATATAATCTGAACAACGTGACTGGTTGAAAGAAGTCGATATTGTTGAACAAAGTTGGGTGCTTGAGTTCCCAAATCTGGATGGTCACGTATCGACAAAACTAGGCATAAGAGCAAATAATAGAGTTAGGGAGTGGACCAGGAAGGGACGATGCATGATATGTTTCGTGATTATCTATATAGCTTTTCACTGTTTAGTGTTAATGAGTGATCTCATATCCCTGCATAAAGGCTATGTGTTCGGCACTTTCACAGAGAAAGTGAAAGAGAAAAAAGAGAGACAAGTTCAATTACTGAGGCAGTGTGTGCACTGCACCCCTAAAAGCTCATTCTCAGACACACCAATGTCAAACAAAAGTAAGAACAAAAAAGAAAGACCTCTCTGACTCCGGCCTGAGGCTTATTGGGCCGTATTTGCTGGCCCAATAACGGAGCCACGTGGGAGGACAGATTTGTTTTGGTGGAGTCGAGTTTGGGATGTGCTGGGCCGGCCAAATGCTGTTGGGCTAACAGAGGACCGAACTCGGCCGATGAACCAATCTGTGGAGAAGTTTCTGGATCGTGATGGGCCTGGCAATTGTGTTTCGGGTCAGGCGATGGGACGAAGTGGGCTGGCTATGTTACGGAGTACGGACGGTGATCTGTTCTTATTACGACATGTCGTTCATACAAGGGATAATTGCAAAAAATGATTATTGGGTATTCATTTTCTGCAAACATATAACACACGAGGGACACTTTTTACAAACGTATAATATCCTAGAGACCGTTTTTCTTTTCTTACAAAATATTCTATTTCAGTGTAAGGGTAAAAGAGACGTTTTACTAAATTAGGGTGGTATGTGTAAGACGTGACTAGTCCTGGACGGAAAATATAACTTCTCATTGACGGTATAAATTAAGAAAAATATAAGGATAAAAATTGTTAGAATTTTTTTGTTATGGACACAAATTGCAAATTCAGAATATAAGAGGGTCATTTTCTGCAGTTATCCCTTAATACAATTTGTCTTTACATGGGTTCTGGTTGGCGAATGGCGATCCATAAAGGAGACTAGAGAGCGTTGAAATGAGAGAGAAGCAATGGCGAAAGAGCAAGGAGCGAGGGGCATGGAGGGAAAGGCGGTGGGCCCATTTGTGGGTATGGTGCTGGCCGAGTTTGCGCAGGTGGGTCTGATGATACTGAGCAAAGAAGCCATGTCTACCGGAATGAGCAGCCTGGTCTTTGTCTTCTACTCCAATTCTATTGCTTCTCTGCTTCTCCTCCCTTCGTCCCTTCTCTATCATAGGTGGCTTCTTCTTCTACTTCTACTTATTAAGCTGAAGAATCTCGTATATTGTGATTTATTGCCTTTTTTCTCAGGTCAGACCGCCCTCCAATGACCTTCTCGATCCTGGGTTGGTTCTTCTTGCTTGCCCTTTTTGGGTAAGTGAATTGATTAATTCTGATGTGGGTTTGTGCTTTTGACGATACAAATTTGTTGATTTGTGTGTATTAATTGAAGGGTAGGTGATATTTTGATTTTTCTGGGTTTTGTGTTTCTGGGTTCAGTTGTTGTTGAGGATTTTGCTGATGATCGTGTTTTGTTTTCCTTTCTGAAGTTGCCTTGCTCAGGTTTTTGGGTATGTTGGGATTATGTATAGCTCTCCTACACTCGGCACAGCCATGCTCAACCTCATCCCTGGTTTTACATTCATACTTGCCATAATTTTCAGGTTTTTGATCTTCTCCCACTCATTGTTGCTTGTAAATTTACAGTTTCTGAACTCGACCGGATGGGCGTTCAGGCGGTCCTAGTAGCAGTGAGAATAAGTAATGTTTGTTCTTTTTGAGCTGATTGTGAGTGATTCACTGTATTGTTCGAATTAGTTTAGGTTAAACAAACTAACTTAGTGTATGTATGGGTTTATAGTATTATGTTGCACCATGATGTTGAACCCTGTGGCAATACTCATACACTCTGAACTCCACTGATTAAAATTCAAAACCTCCCTTCTTGTTTAAGTATAGATAAATGTATTTGAACTTTTTGAATCTTCCCTTTTATACGACTCACCCCAAAACTGATGCATTTAACTTGTAGAAACTCCTAGGAAACTATAATGGGACTACTTAACCTCTAGTTTGTCCAACATCAACTGGAATGTGTGAGCTTCCTGTAGATGCAATAGAGAAATATTACACCTTGAGCTACAAAGTGGAGAAATATTGGAAATAGGTTTGCGGGATTGGGAGTTATTCTTAGAAGCATGTTGTGGGAGTTAGTTTATCTGCTTGCCACATTCCGTAGAATATTGGAAATGTTTCTACGTTGTACTTGCGCTCGAAGCTGGCATGTGAGGGTTCCATTCCCAATAATAGATATATTTACTTGGATGCAGCTATAAATGAATTTTTACTGTTATATATGGCCTTTCCTTGACTTAATCTGATGGTTTCAGGATGGAAAACCTAGACTGGAGACACTCAACTAGCTTAGCTAAATTCATTGGAACCATAGTATCAATAGTAGGGGCTTTTGTGGTCACTCTCTACAAGGGCCCTCCTCTTCTAATGAGTCCATCACATTCAGACTTGACTCATCAACTTCTATCGCTACAGTCAAATTGGGTCCTTGGAGGATTTCTCCTTGTTGTTGATTGTGTGATGGCTTCTGCTTTTCTTATTGTACAGGTAAAATCTGGTAGAAAGCAGAAACAGCTACAGATTCAAACCAGTTATGATATTTGTGTTTTTTTTTCACTTGTCAGGCATCGGCCCTCAAGAAGTACCCAGCAGAGTTCATTGTGGTTTTCTTCTATTTCTTCTTTGTGGCCATTCAATCTGCAACCATCTGTTTAATCACAGAAAGAGATCTTAGTGCTTGGAGCTTAAAACCTAAAATGAGGCTCATTGGTGTGCTATACTCAGTGAGCAAACATAAAACCTTAGGCCAACCAGGTCTTCAACTACACTTTAAATTAACTTTGAAACGTCTTTGTAGGGTGTTTTTGGTTCTGCATTCCAAATTGGGGTATCCACCTGGTGCATGCGCAGAACTGGGCCTGTTTTCGTCTCTATGTTCAAGCCCATAGGAATTGTCATTGCAGTGGCCATTGGTGTTATCTTCATGGGAGATACTTTCTATCTTGGAAGGTAATGTAGGGTTCAAGTTAGATTCTTGCAGACTATCTCTCCTTTCACTTTGAATCAAACAATGTATAAAATGATATCAGTGACACATACACTTTGAACTCCAATGCAGTTTACTTGGAGCAGTTGTTATTGTTGTTGGGTTTTACTCTGTGATGTGGGGAAAGGCCAACGAACAGAAGGTGGGTGAGAACACTGCAGTAAGGAACCCAAAATCAATTGGCCAAAAGGCCCCTCTTCTACAAGACAATGTTGAAGAGATATAAGAAGTATTTGCTGTAAATCAAACACAAGGTCTTCATCCAGGATTAGAAGGTAATTTCCATTCATCTTTACATTATTTTCAATAACCATTTTTGGACGTCTCCATCGGCATTATGCTTGCCATTTGTAATAGTAAGTAATGCAACGGCCTGGGGGTAGCTCATTTGCTGAGGATAGGGTTGAAAGTTCTATTTTTCATGCATTGGGAACTGAAATTTGATTTTACCATCAAATGGGGAATGATCTGTATAACGCTGATTTATGCTAAGCTTCATTCAGACTATTGATTTGTTAAATTTTGTGCAGTTGATGAAGGCCTTGGTTATCTTCACTTGCTCCATTCCAGTAGAAGCATCATGAATAATTTCGAAGCTACTCATTTTACCAGTCCCAGTCTTCTCGAGATGAACAGATACAGAGATGACTTGTGTGTGTAATGAGCATTATGGTTTAGCTTGAGGAGGAAGTCCATGAAAGCTATGTGATAGGCATAAGCAAATTGTTGTGTGCAGTGTGAATCCTCAGACATGGTAGATATTGGAGGCAAAGCTATGAGACGCGTTTCGTTTAAGTATATAAAATCAAGAGCCACACTTGTGTATAAATGATGGGCATGTTTTGAGATGAATTGGATATATGTAATTCAACTTTAAAATTTAAGGATAATACCCAAAGAAAGGTATCCACTTGATGTAATTTTACCTATCTTTTTCAGTAAGTGTTACTCGTTTTTTTTTTGTTATATTTGTGTAAATGATTTCAAAATGATAATTTTTTCATGAATTTTTTAATTCAAGAAATGACAAGCTAAAAAGATCTAAAATCTAAAAAATTACCTCTTTAGAACGCTTTTTTTTTAGTAAACGGCAATTTCACTAATTTAATTTTCAACTACAAACGAGTGCATCAGGAGTAAATTCCTGACCACACATAAATAGAGCAAGAATACAAGTGTTCGCTATTCTTTTAACAATATACCGTCTAGAACGGTTTTTGAGGGGCC
>JAYMSV010000837.1:0-14764 GCA_036897745.1 Erodium moschatum | reverse complement strand
TGATCAACCCCCTAGCAAGGGTACCTTGAGCGAGGAACGCCGCTAATAGGGAGGTCAGGACGTCTGGCTGGGTATCGGTTCTCATATGGATTGATCCTGAGTAGGGTCTCATGCGGAATTCGGTATAGGAGGCATGGTCCTCTTCCTCATTGTCTTTCGGGGTCGCTCGTCGGATCCGTAGAGACACTAGTTCATCAAGGTTGGAAATGGTCATCGGCCTAGGGCATGATGATGCATCGAGGGAATGCCCCTGGTCCCGAAAGGAAGCCTATTTCAGGGTGAATTTCTTTCTTCTGAATCGTAGTACTGTGAGTGTTTGTTCACGAGTAATTAACATATTGGTTTTAAAAGACTTATATTATCAGGTAGTTCTCTTAAAATTTGTACCCAAGATCATATCCTCAAATCTTTTGGCCGAGTATTTGGTTAGGAATCGTTTATAGGATCGATTTATTATCATCCAGGTAATGGAGGAGCTCGTTATGTTCAACCTTTTTGAGATTTAAAGGCTCACTTTCAGTGATCTATTGTGGCATTGGTCAATAATATTAACATCTGGATTTGCAACATGATGTTGTATTTTCTCTATAAATTGATAATGAAGGCAGCCGAATGAGGCATGCGTTCATTCCATAATAATTAACAATTTGTTCGACGTTTGAAATTTGGGACACGTACGTTCACCTTTTCTGAATTTGTTGATTTGTTTTTATTCTGTTGGTTTAATGATTTGTGATTTTCTTTCCTGAAACTCATCTTGTGTTCTCTTTTCGATCAAATCCCTTTTACGTAAATCGTCTTAGGTTACACAAGTCTCCTATGAAAGGTTTCTATCACAGGTGTAATGTTTTTCTTGACCATATTTATTTGCAAATGTATCCATTGCATTATGGGGAACATGAACATCGTATCTGACACCCTATGTCTCAATAAGAGGAGACTAGATATGCTGTGTAAGGTCACTGAGAAGTTCAATTGTAAGCACTAAATGGTGGGTTTTGTGTTCTTTCAGGTATTGAAAGGGGCTCGCATTCACGAGAATCAATGGAGTTGGTAGCTTGTGCTATGGGATTTTAAAGAATTTATCAACCAAGAGGATGAGCCGACAAGCATGCGAAGACAGCTGGTTGGTTAAACTTTTCAGTAGTGGACCTTCATCTCATACGGAACTGTCTCTACACTAACTCCATGAGGTGCATACCAACATTTTTTTCAACTCATATCACTTGTATTATACATAATCTATAGGGGTAATTGCAAATTGAGATATTCACTTTTGTTAGTTGTTTTTGTTTTTTTTTGATAATTTTGTTTCTAAAATGACATGGGTTTTCTTTTTTTATTGTAGGGTTTTCATGATGATGATTTTATCTTTTAAAATTAATAAATAAATAAACCAAAAAAGCATCATATTTTTCACTTTTTTATTTATTTTCTTCCGCTTTTTAAACGAGAAAATGAAGGGAAGTAACTTTTTTGCATTTTGGTTTGTTTATCTGTTATTTTTAAATTTAAAGTCTTAAGGATGAAATCGTCGTTTTGAAACAAATTTATTCATAGAGGTGGGCATTGGCCCAAAATTTTGCACCGGAACACAAAATCCTGTTGGTTTCGCTAGTCGGTTATCGGCTTTATAGGTAAAATCGAGGTCGGAAAGAATGCTGAGGGTGCGAGGTCAGCGAGACCGAAAAACACCTGATCCAGGTGAGGAGGAGACGAAGAAGGACGGTGTGGAGGACGATAAGGTCGAGAAAATCCATATCTAGGAAGAACAGTGAGGAGGACGGAAACGACGGGAAACCTCAAATCCAAGTGACGAAGAGACGAATTAGAAGTGAAAACAAGCATTCTTGAATGATAGGGTCGTTCTTGAAGAGGAGGATAAGGTCGAAAAAAAATGGATGGAGTAAAGGTGAAGAGGGCTCACGAATAGGCAGCTATATTATAGCATATTGCTAGAGGTGACTAGTTAAACAAGGGATGAAACGAGGAAGAAAAAAGAACCGCAACGAAAGAACACAAATTCTAAGGAACAGTCTGAATGCCTCGTAGTATTAGGGTTAGGATCGCAATAGACTTATTTGGATCTTTGATTCCATGTGATCAACGACCGAAATACATTGCTGGTCAATATCGTTCATTTGTAGAGATGAACGAGCCTAAATGCATCACGTGTATCTGCTGAGTCAATCTAGTTATTACTGTTATCTAGTACCATATACCCTGATTGGGTATCAAACAATGTTCATTAGTCATTTCACAAACCTAGAATCAGGCGTTCGGAGAAGTTAAAATAGGTGTCATTGTCAGATGATTTCGACTGAATTTCATGTTTACATTGTAACAAAACAAAAAGACAAACTCAAAACTCACTTTTACAATCATCGAGAAACGATAAAACCAAAGAAATCGGTACCTTAATCGCGGTATATTTTCGCACTTATCCTTAATTTATTTTATCGACTTTGAAAAGGTCATTATCATTATAAATGGGAATGTATCATTAACCAGGATAATGTGTACTTGTACGTACGTACTATATTCATCTCACGTGGACAAAATACAATCAGAAGCAAATCGGATACAAAGAACCTTAGTTTAATCATCAAAACCCCAAAATTAACAAAACCAAAACATGAACACGGAGTGTATGTTCGTGGAAGCCTCTATAGATCTTCACTAACCTCTTCGAAATACTTAGTTATTTCATGTTCAATCAGAATTGCAGGGACTTGGTTTTGTCTTGATCGAGCACATCTCCTCTTTTCATGCATGGCTTTGCCTCTACTCTCTCTAATTCTCAATACTTTTATTAAATACTATTAAACTACACTGATAGTAGTGCAATATATACTATAATCGAGCTGAGTCACAATATGGAAATGGCTTCACGCCCACGTTCTTAGAAAACCATGCACATAGGTTGCTTCTGCCCGTGAAAACCCTAGCTCTGGTTTCGAGCCTGACCATGTTCACTCTCTTCCTTCACACCCCAACTTTTTTTTCTTTATCTATATAAGTTTCCTCTCACAACCCTTCTCTCTATAGCTCACACGTTTCGTTAAGCTCCATCGAGCTTTTTTTCTTCTTCCCTGAAAAGATTATTTTACGTTCGTTTCTCTCTCTTCCAGGCGACAGTTTCATCATCCTTTCTCCCAGAATTCTCTTTTCCTTCTCTCTTTAACCACTCTGCTCGTGATATCTGTCGATTCGTCCTTATAGAGGCAAAAGTAGTGCTATTCGTCCTTGATTCGTTTTTTTCTTCTTTTTTGAAGACTTAAAGAATTGTATTGTTCCTCCTTTCTTTTATCCCCTTAACCACTCTGCTCGTGACACCTGTCTCCATTGTGTTAAAAATAGTGTTATTTGTCCCGTTCGACTTCTATTCACCCCGAATTGTCAATGCTCTGATACCATGGCAGAATCAAAATCAAAGAGTGTCACTGTCCCGTCCGGGAAGAGAACAAAGGGTCGTGGATTCACGAGGAAATGTGCGACGCTGGTGAAGGAGCAGCGTGCACGGATCTACGTTCTTCGCCGGTGCGCCACCATGCTTCTTTGCTGGTATATTCATGGTGATGACTGAGCTTTTGTTCGATCTCTTGTTCTTCTTCTTCTTCGTCGTAAGGCTTGATGTGGTGGAGCTCGCTGTGCCTGTTTCTGTGGAACTTTTTTTTGACCCGAAGGAGTTTGGGTTTTGTGGGCACAGAAGAGTGAGGCGAGGTCTCGGTTGGAGCTGCCATGGAAGGATCTGATCCTAAGTCACAATTTTGTTCATGTGGAGGAGGTTGTTCTTGCTTCTACTTTGTAACTAACTATATGAGTAATAATAATAACCGAGATGTAACCTTGGGTTATGAAGTTAATTACATGGAACTTTGTTGAAATTTTGATACTCAATGTGTCTTAAACTTTCTCGTCATCATCGGCGAATCCATAGGGAAGGCGGGAGGCCCCTTGTCGGGAAAATCGTAGAAGATTGTTGAACGGTTAATTCTTCTCGATTTGATATATTACGCGTTTGAAAAAGATTATAATCGTTAAGACATGTTTAGGTATGTGGAAAACACTTATTTTTAACTCTGGATTTTTTAAAGTACTTTTCAATAAGACGTGATATCAAGTCTCAAAACTTTTATCAAAAAGACATTTGAAATCCAACAATATTGTACAGTCATAGTGGAGGTCGATTCTATACCGAAAGGATTCAATGTCGATTAGGTGTCAATTTGCAGTGGGAGTTGAATATGTAGGGTCGAATCGGAATAAAATCATCTTAAGTCACCTTGAAAGAGGCTAAAGAGAGGATAGAGAGATGAAATTACTTTTATTCGACGCATCTGCAATGTCATATAGATTCATCAACTCAAAGAAGAAAACCCCATTTTTCGTCACTTCTTTACATATTCGACCTCCAATGTGTCTGCTCTGATGATAAGTGTTCTTGGATTCAATTTCTTTTACAGAATAAAAAAGTTCTGTAATTTTAGTAGAGTATTTTATTATTTTCATTCTTTCTTGATTTCAATACCAAGTTCTTAATTGCCTTTTCTCCCGTTGCACTGATTCATGAGAATCGTCCAAACGACTTCTCATGAATTAAGGTCACAAAAATTTAGATTCAGCTTTAATGAGTTCATAAGCTATCTTGCCATTTACTATATTGTCCTCAACACTACTCTTTATTACCTTCCTAATCAGGATAACGGTAAAATGGAGGAATTTGGTTCTCTTTGCTTGGTCTCCAAGCCTAAAAATGAAAAAAAATCTACATGATGCCGTTTATGTAACATGAAAATGCACGAGGTCGATGCTTAAGAAAATATATCAATATAGTTAATGAATGAAGACAATGCTGTACGAGGATTCCTATTACAGACAGTGATAAATAATGTGAACAACACAGCTGAGTCCTCCTCGTGCCGCCTTGTATGTGAACCAGCTCCCATATTACAGAGTAGAGCAGCTTTACATACATTGCCTCTCGTGGCATCGTCTTCTAAGTAGTTCATCAATTATCATCGTCTGTGCAAAACCGAAAACAAGTACACAACAGTTACCACGCTAAACCCATCTCATTGAATTGAACTCGGACATGATTCAGCCAGTTTTGTTAATGTGATCCAAGGTTTGTATTTGCACAAGATTAAGTTTGTTCTCCGTAGCTTACCTTTGGAAGGGTCAACGTGAACAAAAAAGCTCGCAGCAACGATTAAATAGCATAGAATCAGCATTAGACCCTTGAAATAGTTCGAAGTTCCTTCCTGAAAACACGTGCAATGATAATGAAGTTATACAAACATACTACATGGTGACAACCTTGTTTATGTTTTCAATACTACAGCAACATGAGACTCACAAACCTGCAGCATGAACGCCACAACTAGGACAGTGATGAAGAGTGTGGCCGTCTCAAACAGCTGAAAATTCAAGTCCATAGGTTGTCCCATGATCCATCCAACAATCACACAGAACGGTATCTGAAATTGTTAACAGCATCGAAGTTAAAGTTAACACTGAATCTGGTCAAAAGAATAGTCTGATATAGATTTTGGGATCTTACCACAAACATTGAAATCTGTGTGGAAGATCCGATAGCAACTCCAAGGGTGATGTCCTGCAGGATGATTCAGTCAATGAATCATATATGAATATGGGATAATTGCAAAAAAGTACCTTGAGGTATTCACTTTTTGCAATTTGTATCCCTCTTCTTGATGATTACAAAAAAGTGCCATGAACCTGTCCTAGCGTTGCCCTTTGTAGAAATTTGTTTCAAAATGATTATTTTACCCTTGGAAATTTTAAAAATAATAATTAAGGAACAAAAAATCCAAATTTTCACATCCCTTAAATTTCCTACTCTTTGCACGGTACGAAGAGAAAGAAGAAGGGAGACGAAAATTTGGATTTTTCGTCTTTTTTACTTATTATTATTCAAATATAAGATGCAAGGGCAAAATCATCATTTCATGCAAATTGCAACAAAAAGACAAGTTCATGGTATTTTTTTGCAATTATCAAACAACAGGGCTACAAGTTGCAAAAAATGAATACTCAGGATACTTTTTTGAAATTATCCCAAGAATATGTTTGTAAGGAAATAGTACGATTCTTCAAAGTACTCACAAGCTTATCCTTCATAGCAAACATTATTGCACTTGCATGCTCTGCAGCGTTTCCTACAATGGGAAGCAAGATGACACTAATAAAAGAAATGGGCATGTTCAGCGAGTCCGATGCTCCCTGTAAACAATAGAAAAAAAAACAGATCATTAACTCTTTCTAAGTACCTTCAACTAGCCACACAAGCTTATCCTTTAAAAGAATTCAGCTAAAATTAAGTTTCACATGAGGTTCAATCCAAACGTTAATTGGGTTTCTCAGAAAGGGTTTTGATCTCAATTGGAGATAGGGGTGAGCACAAAACCGACCAGACTGGCCAATCCAAAACTGAAAAACAAAAATCGGCTTTTTTCGGACGGTTTGTTTGTGAACGGAAAACCGACCGGATAAGACAATGACCTATTTTTATATTCAATAATTTCAAATTATTAGAATTTATATTATTATGTGTTTATAATTTATATTATTATTTGTGTTTATAGTTTATATTATTATTTGGCTTTTGGACTTTGCAATTTATAGTTTATACTATATATTATGATTTGTGTTTTGAATTTAATTATTATATATGTTTAGCTTTTCGATTGTCGAACCTTACAATTCTTCATTGCATCTACGAACCAAGATAAGTTTAGCTTTTCCCGGATTGAGCGGTTTTAACCGGCAAAGCCGGCAGTTTTTTGGGCGGTTTTAACCAGCTAAACAGACGTTTTTTTTGTCTGGAATTCCAGACTGAAAACCGAACATCGGATTTAGTAAAAAAAAGACATACGCTCATCCCTTTATATGTTAATATTACCTGGATAGCATCGACAAGGTAAGCAGATAAGAAAAAACCAAAAATACAAAAAACACAAACCCAGCCAATAGCTTCCCACTGAGTTATCTCCGGAACATCTTCCTCTTCCAAATCTTCTTCTTCATTAACCCTTTCCTACATTAATAGCGAAAAAGATTAGTACTTTCCTAGATTCCATGATGTCATCGAGGAAAAAGAGCTGACCTCATCAATCGGGCAATAAAGATTATGCGGACTCTTGAGTTGAAAAAAAAGGTAGCTAGCATAAGCAATAAGCATCACGCCACTGCTAAACCTCGAAAGAGATAGCTCAGACTTTCCAAAATGGGCCTCCGTATGTGTGAAGTGAAGAACAGCAGGAAACATGATACCCATAACAGCCATCAACAGCAAACCAGAATTCACAAGTGCAGATGACTGTTCAAAACAAGATCGTGTTCATAAGAAATAAATCAAATAATCCACTTCACAGCCTATTAAAGGAACGGACTTTTCAATCACAGCCCATCAAAGGAACAGACTTTTCAATCACTGCCCATTAAAGGAATGGACTTCTCAATCACATCCCATTAATGGAACGACCTTTTCAATCGGATGAATAATCTATACCTTATTGAAAACCTGAACCTTCTTATGATGAACAAGTCCACCGGTAAAGAAGGCGCATCCGAGCACTAAGAGCATATTTGACAAAATAGAGCCGAGTAATGATTGCTGAACGACCCTTATCATCCCGTTCTTTAATGCATAGAGTGATATTATCATTTCCGTTGCATTACCAAATGTAGCATTCAGAAGACCCCCAACTACAAAATCCAACAAAAAAAACAACCACTTACTTGATACATATATCTTTACAACAGTATAATTTGGAGATAACACATAACAGTATAATTTGGGGGAAATTTCACTCAGCTACCCCTTTAGTAAGCATGTTCCTAAATCAACTACACTTAAGTTTTAAAAGTTTTTGACAACCCTCTAAGTTTTTTCAGCCTCAATTTACCCTAGTTCCGTCAACTTTTGGCTGTGAAATGATGTAAATACCCTTCTATTTTTTTTCATGGGGGCATTTTTGTAATCTCACACCCAAAAGTTGACGGAATTGGGATAAAATGAGACTGAAAAAACTTAGTGGGTTGTCAAAAACTTTTGGAACTTAGGGGTAGTTAGTTGAGAAGGGTGCATACTCAAGGGTAGGAGATTTTTCCCTACAATTTATACCACTTTAACCTTACAAATCACTTAACACAAAATTGTATCAAAGAAACATAAACTATACCTGTTGGTCCCGTGTAGCATGCTAGCTGTCTGTACCAAAATGGAAGATGAACTTTAGCGAGGAGGAAACAAAACAAATAAGATTTAAAATTTGATCAAATCAAAACTTACTCAGTTGCATAACCAAGGCGCTCTGCCAAGGGTGTGATGCCCACTAAGCTGAAGAAGAAGACCAGTCCCTGAAATAAGAAGAGGGTAACAGAGTGTCAAAAGAGTTTTTTTTTTTTTTCCATTTTTAATCAAGAGTGTCTATCTATATATTACAACATAATTAAGAGTTGAACTTCTTACGTGCTTTCCCGTAACATAGTGCAGCAATATAGCCAAAGGGCCAAAAGGTAGCAACACGTTGATCTTGGCTTTTATCAGGACAATGTAAATACTCCTTAGTACTCTGCCTCGTGATTGCTTGTAGATCCACGATTTAGCCACATCTGCACCTGGGCCCATGGGAGCTGACTCGAAATCTAAAGTACGCATCTTCCTCACCGCCGGAGATGAGCTGAAAGGAAGCTCCTCATTATCCGATTCAAGGTTTATCTTTACCTTCTCCTCTACTCCCATCTACACAATAGATAACCAATCAAACTTTTTATTTGATCGGAAAGAAAAAAGATAAATCCTACTCTAGCCTAGTCCAGCTAGGGCCCACCTGCTCCCAAGTAGATGTATCCACCAGGGTTCGAACATGCGACCTCGAGGCGGTGAGAGAGTTCTCTTCACCATCAGGCCAACCCAATTGGGCAGATAATCAATCAAGCTTTTTTTTTATCGAAAAGAAAACGGGGAAATCCTACTCTAGCCTAGTCTAACCTCCACCCATATCTACTTCCAAGCTGATGTACCCACTGGGGTTCGAACTGTCAACTCGAGGAGGTGAGAGATCTCTCTTCACCATCAGCACCAGGCCAGCCCAAGTGGGCAGATAATCAATCGAACTTTTTTTATCATAAAGAAAAAACAGAAATCCTACTCTAGCCCAGTCTAACCTCCACCCGCACCTGCTCCCAAGCAGATGTACCTATTGTGTTCGAACCTGTGACTTCGCTTCACCTCTTCACCAACAGGCCAACCCAAGTAGGCATATAACCAATCAGACTACCCTAATCAATAACTATGATTTTAAGGATTCGATACAAAAAAGACCATTGACATAGTGGAGGTCACTCACCATAGTTACAATCAGGAGACGAATAGCATCAATAATGCTCCAATGGTGAGTCAACTAACTTCTCCTAAGATCTCTCAACAGGCTGCAGAATGTCAAGCAACAAGATGTCAACAAAAATAAACTTTCCTTCATTCATTTTCTGAACAAAACCTGGCATTTGAGTCAAAGATACTAACTTGATAGAGACTAATTGTAAGAAAATAAAAATGAATTGCAGATATGATAGATTGCACAAGAACCCTAATCACAGACACAACAAAAGAGCTAGTTACAAGCAATTAGCAAGCACCTAAGTGATACAGTGTTCAATCCTTGATCTACAGAACTCTATCCCTTGAACATTTGGGAACCCCAAAGCTCCGAACCAGTGTTTAGGAAAGCAAATCCAGAGAAGAAACTGAAGCTCAGATGTGGATTTGAACTGGGTTCAGCAGCAGATCAGAGGAGGTGAAGTGGGAAGGTAATGAAATCGACGAATCCAAATCTGAAGCATATGAAATCAGCACAAGAGATCAATAGAGAAAGATTACCAGTCTGTAATGGATCCGCATCCACCGCTCCCTCCTCCTTCCTTGCTAGCTTCCTGATGGTGGTGTGTGGAGTGGAAGTGGGACCCAAATCAATTTTTTTTTATGCTTCACTGCTCTTTAAGCTTAAATAACAAAAACCCAAATCTTATTTTTGCTTTGTTTTTCTTCTATTCACTCTGTGTATGTAAAAAAAAGTTAAGTATCTTTATTGGGTGAAGAACAAGGATGATAAAAATGGAAACTTGATTTTGAGATGGAGGGGAGTGCAAGGCACATTTGATCAGATTCAGAGCAGAGCCTTCCTTGTTCCTTCCTTTGTCTTAATTGTTATCATTTTGACATAGGACTTGCTTTGGGTTTGGTCTTCACGGTTGAAAATTCAAGCCCATTCGATTAAGAAAGTTGACTTTTTTATCATGGAAATGAAGACTTGTTCAAGGTTTAATGTGAGATATTTTGGGCCCTTGGGCTCTACTTGGACATTTAATTCACCAACCAATGGCACCAAACCATGAGTGATATATCATCTTAGGACTAACCATCGGTGAGATATCATCTTAGGACTTCGGAGACATAAAATCAAACATTGTGTCCGTATCCGCGTCCGTTAACAAACAAGGACAAACAATTCCTATGATGGCTAAGCGTCTTAGAGCATTTGTAGTAGGGGTCGGATTCGGTAATATTGATTAAGTCATATCAAAGACCGATCCGTTATTGTCTCGTGATGGGGTCGGATTCGGTTGATCGATTTTGACCAAAATCGATCAACCGAATGGAGAATAAAGACTGGAAGATGAAAAAGAATCAAAGATACCAGAGAGAGGAATAGTTAGAGATAGTGGGCAATGTGTGTCGATTAAATTGTCGAGTCGAGGAGAGAGAATCGGTTGGGGAGAGAAGGCTCGTCACATTTTTTCCTTTTCTTTTTGCCATTCGACGCCTAAATCGGATCTCACTACAGATACTCTTAAAACGTAATAGGAGCGTAAAGAAGTTTTTTAGAGCACCTGGTCGATTTGCTTTACCAATGGCTTGCCAAATACAAGCAATTTGAAGACCTAATCAAGAAACTAGAAGCGGGTTCATGAGTTTATTTCAAGGTATGTCTCGTCGATAATCAGTAAATATACCAAGATATATGACTATTACATAAATAAACATACTAATTCAAATGTAAATATAGAGGCAACAAGTCTTAGCATATGTTTTAATGGGATGGTAAAAGCAATGTTTAACTCTGCTAGGGTTTCCTTCGCGCCACCTCTAGCCATCGAGTCGTTGGCTCTCTCCCGTCACTAACGACGTGTCCCCCAGCTTTGTTCGGGCCCCCCTTGCAACTCCGATAGATGCCGCCTGGCTCACCTCGACATAAGTCGACCTCCCCGCTTCGGATCCTCTCCATTGCTCACCCCCCGTCTTCTGAGAAGCCTCTATCGACATATCCACCTTCTTGTCCTTCACCGATGCCTCCTTCCTGGTCTGTCTCCCGATTTCGGGTCAGCATGATGATTCTACTACTTACTTTTTCTGTTTTTCCCTTTTTTCAAGGTTTAGTCACCCGGAAATTCGCAAGTCCAGGTTCAATCGCACTCCTCACGGCGAAAATCCTCTCATACTTACGGTTGAGTTCAAGTGCGATCGTACTCCTCACGATGAAAAGAGTCCTACCTATAGGAACACGTTTAGGCACCATCTTGAACAGTTCTCCACAGTTTGACTTTAATTTACGATTTCTATGTCTTTTTTGTCAAAACCAAAGTTTTAGGTAAGTGTTCCAGGGTTTGTTGAACAGGGAACTGCGGTTCTCTGCTTTATGCGTTGACTATTCTTTATTAATGATATATACACATTTCGTTAAAAAAATCAAATGTAAAAATCAAATTATAGTACATTGTATTCTTGTCGTATTCACACTTTAAAGGCATTTAATGATATGTAGAACATGGATTAAACTAAACACTTATTTCTCTACAAAAGTCACTAAACAATCATTAAACCATATATTACTCTCTTTTTTCCTCAACTCATTCTTTACAAAATGCATACCGGAGAACATTCGACATATATTTCGGTAGCCAACGATAATGACAAAACTAGCTTCGCTATCTTAAAATGTCATTTTATGGTATGAAATCTCCGTAAATAAAACAATGATATCTCATAATCTCATCCGGATTTTCAACATTAGATCCGGTTTGACACCCAAATCTATTTACCCTATTATTTGGGAAAGAGAATCTTTAATTCAGTTAATTAGAGGTGTAAACCTGAAGATGCTATATAACAAAATAACCTATCGGAGATCTCGTAAAACCCTTATAAAACCCCTTCGGTCGCCGCTTACTCCCTTCCCTTGCTCCCAAAAGCTCTCGGCCTAATTCCTGCACCGGCGTCCGATCGTGCAATGGCGTCCGGTCCTGCAACGGTGTCCGTGAAGCACTCTCCCGTCCTTAAAATCATCAGAAACCAACTAAATAATCAAAAAGAGAAACTTCGCGAAATCGCCACTTTGGAGAAGCAATCAACCCGGTGCAAATGGATAAGGTCCGCTCCAAACCCGTCGTCATCGCCCAAATCGACATGCTCGAAAGGCTTCATTGGTGTTGCTTGTTATAATCGAACTTCAAAACTTCAACATTTTGTTTTACACCAAGATCAGCAACTGGGAAAGGTTGAACGGTCTGGTGACTTAGGTTACACCAGATCTAATAAGTTTCTTGTATAGGTTTGTAAGTAGGTTTCCTTTTTTTGTTTCGTGCCAAGAATAGTGTACCTCTCGAAGGGGCGAGGGAGACTATGTACAAAATATTCTACATTAAAATCGAAAGCCTCGAATATCACTGAAGATGATGAGCACGTTCTAGGATTCATTTAATCCTCAACCACTGTTCCCTACTAAACCACTTTGAAGTTGATGCCTTCACAACCCGGCTCCTAAATGACCAACTTTCAAGAGTAGTGACTCTCTTCTCAATGATGTGTGTATGGGCGGGGCTTATGTAGATAAGCACCGCATGGACGTCCACAAACACACATGGGAACTCATTAGGTATTTGAGGAATATGGTGCAGAAGATTGCTCAAAGATGATAGTCATTGCCAGGGACGACCCAATGATTATTGGGCCTAAAGCGATAATTTGATCAACATCTTTTTTTCTTATGAAAGAACATAATAAGAAAATAAGTAAATTTGTTCCTATAGACATATTATACTAGATGATATTGAGCAAATGAGCTTCAACCTCTATTTATAACACTCAAAAATATAAAATGAATGATGAAGATTAAATTCTAACAAGACACCTCAATGGATAAGATTTACTTCTTGAATTCTATACAGAAATCCAAATATCTAAGGATTCATAATTATTCATAAATAAGATATATTATGTCAAGTTCGGATGTGATAGGTTCGAGATAGTTATAGGCAATTACACCAAATAAAGATAGCTTATATGTGACGTCGTGTACTAGCTATTGTCATCAACTTCTAGAAATTTCCACACTTTAAAATCATTTAAAAATACTAAATATAGGTTATAACTACGGTCAATAAAATATAACAAAAAATAAAACCGTCAGAACCTACACTAACGACACATGGTAGTAGATAGATGAGAATTTTCAAGAACTAATGGTATTATGCAACGAAGTTGATAAATTGTTTGTCATTTCTCAAACAAATACTATAGTGTGTGTATATAAATATTAACACTAGTTTTTTTTGGCTTGTTCCATTATTTTGTTTGATCTCTCTTTTTACTTCATTGATCACTAGTAAAATTGAACTTGCATGTTTTGTTTCGTTAAGATTAGTTTTTCGCTGCTTAATAGAGATTCATAGAGTTGTTAGAATGTTCAACAATCAACCAAAATGTCTTCCATTTAGATGAGAATTTTTTTCCTTAAAAACAAATTTGAATCGAGATCAAAATTAAGTCCAATTAGAAGTCCAATATTTTCGCTAGTAACATATCTTTATCTATGAGATATTTTTTGATATCAGACTTTAAAAAGTAGATTAATATTAAATTTTTAAGGCCATTTTTTATTTGAGGCGTTAAGCGGTTGTTTAGCTCGCTTAAAACTTGAGAGGACCATGCGTGTACATATCTACTCTAATCAAGACATCACAAAACTTGGATTGCGGTCGGGCAGTGCAGGGTGGTCAAATCTTCCAGCAGATCAAAGGTAAGCATAGAGGCCTTAGCCCTCGCCGGCCGGACATTGGAAAATCCGTTAGGAAGCTCCGGCGCCGGTCTCTCTGTACATGTCCCAAGCCATTTGGCTTGCATGTATTTGTGTTTCCTCCATGGACCCAAATGCATCTTCTTCTCCTTCATGCACTTCTTAGCTGCACTGCACATGATCTTCACCAGGGCTTTGATTCTGTCGGCTTTTCCGATGAAAACCTCCGGTAACCGGCTAGTTAACCGGTTGTATGCATCGTTAGCTCTTGCCATTTCGAACTCTGCCCTGAAATTCAATTCAATTATCACTCTGACTTCACCCTTTCTAGGATCGGATCTGTCCACCGCTTCCAAATACGTATGTTCCCCTGAAAAATCACATAGCGGTATCAATCAAGTTAATTAATGTTGCAAACCCATATTAAAGTTTACATTTTTATAGACCCAGACATGAGATTATAAAGCGAAACATCAAATTTCAGAACAAAATCCGAGTTGGGTTGTGCTAAAATAAGTTGAATTTGATAAAGATCGTGACTTTACCTGATGGGGTATCCGGGGAGCTTCTCCATTTAGACTTGCAGATTGCACAATCGAAACCGGCGCTTCGTAGCCTGACGGACACCTCTCTCCCCTCGCACAAGCCACACACACCGCGAACTT
>JAYMSV010000836.1:0-14771 GCA_036897745.1 Erodium moschatum | reverse complement strand
AAAATAAAAAAATAGAAATCCGATTAATCCCTGACTAATCCCGTCTAGCCCCCAATTAATCCTCGAATGCCCAAATCGCCCACTAACGCCTAGCGATTTTTAGAACATTGCTTGTCATTGTCATCACCAATAGATTGCAGATCAATCTAGAACCTACTAAGCCCGATCCAGGTCCGCAACACTTAAGGCCCACACGTTAATAATCGGGCCTGTTTGCTTAAGCAGCCCATATCTACTTCACGACTTCGAACGGACCTCTTCAGATCAGGCTTCACACTTTACAGTGAAGACTGGTCAGAGTCTCCGAGAGAGGAACGAGAAATGGCCATGGCCGAGCTCGGCGAAACTCAGTCGAGAGCGAGTTGTTGCTTCACCAACTCAGTGGCGAAAGCACCAACACTGTCTTTTTGTGGCGCATTCACGGACAATCCTGGAGCCCTACCTCCGACCGTCTCTGTAACTTGTTCCTCAGTCGGCGACAGGATCTTTCTATTTTTATCTGATTATCGTAGCTGCCATGTTTGATTAAGCATTGCTCCAGAAAATTTAGTTGATAATTGTTCAGTAGATGAAGGGCTGCTCAGAATTTTTCATGTTTCAACTAGTATTATACATATGAATCGACTCAGTTGATATCTTAATCAGTTTTGTGTCCTCTACTTTACATTTACACAGATTCTTTGAAGAGAGTTGAGATGGTATATTTCTGTATGTGTCTATATATAATGCATATAGTTAGGTTTGTCATTTTAGAGGGTATTTTATTGCAGCTTGATCTCATGTGTGGTGAAGGTAAAAGTGTTATAGACTTGATATGTTCTTTTCCCATTCAACTAGATATAGAGTGAAATTTGAATCTTCAATCATCTTTCGTGGACACTATTATAGGACAATAACATGATTTTTGAGCCAGTTGTGGATTGAACCTTACATTGGGGATTTTATCTTTAGGAAAAGTGGGGTTGTGTCCCTACAAAAGATTATGATTGAGATTCTAATTTCTATGCAATTGTTCGTTGCTTGATGTTTGCGGATCGTTGATGCTCTTACCTTTAGGAAAGGTGAGGTTATTCCCCTCCAACAGCACGATGAAAAGAGGTGCTGTGTGTGACTGAAGGTTAGTGGTGTTGTTACTTTTAGCAAAGGTCGGATTGTGGCCCCGCAAACAGAAGATAAGGTTCCGTAAATGGTGTCCCTACAGAGGGTCTACTTTTCATAAAACATAATGTTGGGCTACACAGCATTTTGTTTTAATTTGTTTCTTCTTCAATTATTGCTACATGGAATGTGCATATATGCATAAAACTATTGTTACTTATCATTTTATTCATCGACTTATTCAGTACTATACCTTAGCTCTTCTTTCCTCTTTGTATTCAATCACACATAAATGGATTCTTGATGAAGTTTGAATCATCAATCTCGTATGCTGAGTTCGTCGGAATGTGATTAAATGCGATGATTTTTCATTAATATTTATCAGATTTCTCAAAGCTATTCACCAAATAACAAGAGGGAAGGGCAGGCTTGTCAGGTTGGTAGTTTCGGATCTATCATCTATGTAGTCCATAGTGTTTTCCGTGGTTTACTTTGCAACTTGTGATTTGCGATCCCAGCAGTTTCTCTATCATTTATATTTGCATAAACTCTTTCTTGATTCAATTTGACGTTTCTGTTCTCTGCTTGTTTGCTTTGCTCTTCTTTTGTTATTTTTTCTCTTTTATGGAAACTGTTATCTTATTTTGTGGGAACTTTCGTCATTAGCTCCTATTTTTTGCGTCTTTCCCATTAATCATCTTATGGGTAGTGACCATTAATATTTTCCAATTTGATTCCAGTAACATCACATGCTAATTGGTGTTAATTGTTGGGGTTCCTATATCTGAGCTGTATATTTTGCTAGAAGAAAAAATACACTTGCCATTTTTAGTGTGCTGAATTAATCCTATGGCCGGTCAAAGGTCCAATAAATTCAAGAAGTGTTGATGCCATTGAAGTAGGGAAGGCATATAATTTATTCTGAAGAAGGGAGGAAGAAGAAGACTTCACTACTGTTAGAGCTTAATTTTCATTTTCTTCCGATTTTTCTTTTATTTTCTTATGTTCTTCCAATTTTAATTAACATGACATCCTTGTTGCTTAATTGTTAGCATTCTGATCCAAACTCCTTTTATTTTCATGATTCATTTCAGGGTATATGATCATTATGAGTAAAAAACCAAATGGAATAAAAAAGATCAGTATTAATAACTACTCGATTCACGAAACACACCCTGTTCTGTGTTTGTCAGCATTATGTGATCTCAGCAGCAACTTTCTGTCTTCACTAATTTCCATTGTTCTTTTCAGGGTATACGATCGTTATTATTTTCATCCATTTGATTAACTGACCCTATTGGCAGCCACTGATTTTTGGAGTTTCTGTGATCTGCAGTCTTGACCCTCAATTGCCTTTTACATCTTGTAAATTGCTATCCTAACTGTTTTACATCATTCAACCTATTCATCTTCAGGTAAGCATTTTCCTTCTCAGTCAAGTAACATGTTTTTGTTCTCCTATTGCCTGCTCTCGTTAATACTTTTGTATATTTGAGAACTGTTATCTTGAGTTTATTGTTTTGCTTCCATTCCATTTTTATTTGTTTTTCCTATGAAAGAGAAAGAAAGCCCTCTATGTGGTTTGTTGTTTGATATGTAAATTGATTCAGTGCTAATTATTTGGTGTTTATTTTGATGCATCTTTCTTTTTGTTGGTAGATACAAAATGGCAGAAATAGTTTCCACCATTGCAACCACCATTTTTGACCATTCTCTTGGTGTCATTGGGAGGCAGTTTGGATACCTGTGGAACTACAAGAAGAATGTTGATACCCTTAAAGTCCAAGTTGAAAAGCTCGATAAAGAAAGAGGTGACAAGACCTATCGTGTTACTGTTGCAAAAAGAAATGCAGAGAGGATTAGGGATGGGGTCACGAGCTGGCAAACTGATGCAGACAAAATAAGTGAGGAGGCTAAGGAAATTCTTCTAGAATGTGAAGAGAAGGGGAAAAAGAGGTGTTTGATGACTTTATCTCCAAATCTTATTTCCCGATATCAGTTTGGCAGGAGAGCATGCAAAAAAAGGATAGAAGTCGAGCAAGCTATCTCAAAAGCAGACCAAATCAAAGAAGTTTCTGATCGCGTTGTGGGGCAAGGAATAACCAGTTCTCTGTCTATGAAAGGTGTGTTCACCTTTGATTCTAGAAAGTCAACTTTGGAGGATATCATGAAGACCTTGCAAGATGAAACTAAGAATATCATTGGGGTGTACGGTTTTGGCGGCATGGGGAAGACCACACTTGCTAAACAAGTTGCATCAAGAGCTGCTGAAGAGAAGATGTTCGAGGAAGTTGTTATGGGATCTGTAACCGAGACTGTAGACATGAAAGAAATCCAAGGACAAATTGCAAGCATGTTAGGTCTGAATTTGTTGGAAATAAGTGTGGCAGAAAGAGCATGCCGCATACATGAGAGGTTGAAGGGGAAGAAGGTTCTTATCATTCTAGATGATCTGTGGAAAAAGCTAGATTTAAAAGAAGTGGGAATTCCTTTTGGTGCTGACCATAAAGGTTGCAAGATGCTACTGACCTCCCGATTTCTGCCTGTATTGGCTTCAATGGGGATTGATAAAGAATTCCTTTTGGGCGCTCTAAAAGAAGAAGAAGCTTGGAGATTGTTTGAGGAGAAGATTATCAATGTTGTTAGAAAGCCTGCTTTTCTTACCATTGGAAAGGAAGTGGCAAAAAGATGTGCAGGTTTGCCTGTTCTGATTGTAGCAGTTGCAGCATCTCTGTCTAGGCAGCAGGATCTAAATGTATGGAAGGATGCCCTGACACAACTCAAAAAGATGAACAACAAACAAATGCATGAAATTGTTAACTCCGCCATGAAGACCATCAGTTACAATCACTTAGGACAAAGACACAAGCAATTGTTTTTGCTTTGTGGTATAGTAGGAGGTGATGTTTATATTGAACACTTGTTGCAGTATAGTTGGGGTTGGGGTTTTTTTGATGGAGAGGTAGCGACCATGGGAGAAGCAAGAAATAGATTGCATGCGTGGATACTCGATCTCAAGGAATCTTGCTTGTTGCTTGATGGTTACAGTGGAACCTCCATCAAAATGCATGATGTTGTTAGAGATGTTGCCATCTCCATTGCAAAAAAAGATTTAAATATGTTTTCGATTGGAGAAAATGATGCTGAATTGAATATATGGCACAAGGATGGTGGTCTTAAAAGGTGCTCTGCAATCATTTTTCGTGGTTGTCCTAAGGTCTCTTGCCTTCCTCAACAATTGGAATGCTCATCTCTTGAGTTGTGTATCCTAAGTGGATTTTCTGGAAATTCTTCGTTGGAAATCCCAAACACCTTTTTTGAAAAGACAACTAACCTTAAAGTTTTAGACATGTCTCAACTGTATTTTTCAGCATTGCCTTCATCTCTTTCCTTTATGAAAAATCTCCAAACATTACGTGTGGATAATTGCTACAACCTGAAAGAAGCATCTATAGTTGGAGAATTGAAGAAACTTCAAACACTTAGCTTTGCCAATTCCCAAATTGCAGAGCTGCCGAGTGAAATAGGGCTACTGTCTGAATTAAGGTTGCTAAATCTAAACCGTTGTTCCCAACTCAAAGTAATTCCGGCAGGTCTCATTACAGGTTTGTTCCAGTTAGAAGAACTGTATATGAGTAAGAGTTTTGACAGATGGGAAGCCGAAGAGTGTCTTATCAGCAGTGGAAGAAGGAATGCTAGTCTTCTGGAGCTAAAACGTTTGCCCAACCTCAACAATTTGGAAATAACACTACCAGATGCCAAATTTCTTTCAGAAGATCTGAACTTTGAAAAGTGGGAAAAGTATGAAATATTTGTTGGAGAAATCAGCAGCTGGTGGCGCTTAAGGAGTTGGCTTGATGGGTTAGAAATCGCAAGAAAAGTTTATTTGCGGCTTAATAGTACAAGCATTAATAAATTGCTGCATGGGATTAAAAGGTTGTTTAAGAGAGCAGAATGTGTATGGCTTAATGAGTTTAAGGGCATTAAGAATGTTATTCCTGAACTGGATGAGGATGAGGATGGTTTTTCAGACTTGAAGCATCTCCGTATCAAACAAGATTATGACATTGAATACATTGTAAATGTGGATAAAAGACAACATAAGGCCTCCTTTCCTGCATTGGAGTCATTGCAGTTGAGTCATCTATTGAAGCTGCAAAGGATAAGTAATGGTCGGTTGATGGAAGAATCCTTCTACAATCTAACAATTGTGAAGGTGACAAATTGTAAACGACTAGAGAGCTTGTTTTCTTTCTCGATGGCTGTAGGGCTTGGGTGCCTCCAAGAAGTCCAAGTTTCTAAGTGCAGTGTATTAGAAGAAATTGTAGCCGAGAATAATAAAGAAAATGATGATGTTAGAACTGAAGATGGAGTTTGCGAGAAGATAGAGTTTGCTCAGCTGCGCAAATTATCTCTACGAGTTTTGCCCAAGCTCAACAACTTTTTCTCTAATGGTAAGAAGCTTCCCATGCAAAAAGAGGGGCAGAATTCATTAACAACTGATATGGAGTCTGAAGAAATCATTTCAGAGGAAGTGGAGTTTAAATCTTCCGTGCCATTTTTTGAAAAGGTACATTTGTTGGTAAAGAAGGATGGTTAGATAAAGTAAAGAATTTTATTATTTAATTTAACTTAATCTAAATTATTCTTTTTTCAATTTAAAAGTCGCGAGTTCATATTCTATAAACTATGCATGTATTATCCATCTGATGAAATATATTGGTATTATTTGCAGGTTTCCTTTCCTAAGCTAGAGGAATTAAATCTGTTTCAAATCTCTAATTTGTCTGAGATATGGAACTACAAACTCCTGGAGACCTATTGCAACTTAACAAAACTGGAAATAGAAAGATGTGACAACCTGAAATATTTGTTGACTCCTTCCATTTCTAAAGGTCTTGTGGGACTCCACCAATTGATCATTACAAGTTGTGCGGAGATGAAGAACATAGTTGCAAAGGAAGAAGGAGAAACCAAAATAGAAACAATCTGCTTTCCTCAATTAAGCTATCTCCATCTGGCAAGTTTGCCGAATCTCACGACATTCTACTCAAGCTTAGTTGAAGAAATAGACCCGAATGAAAACCTTGACACTGACATACAACCTCTATTCAATGAAAAGGTATATTTATTATTTCCCTCACATCTATTCTTTTCATTTTTGGGTGTTTTTTTTCCTCCTATTTGAATACAAGTTTCCAGTTCGGCACTTTCCTTATAAAGTTAATTATGCTTGAAGTAGCATTACTATTGTTCTCGTTACTTAGGCATTACCACTTAGAGGGTTAACAAACATTAGAGTGATATAAGCACATACATGAACAATTGAGTACCCTACTTCTGTTTCTTCAACTTCACAAGATTGTAAAATGGTTTATGAATTTTCAGTTACCAATTACTGCTTATACCATTAGATTAAAGGTCCCTACTTCCCAACAACGTCTCTCGTTGTAACTTCTCTATACAATACACATAACACATTCGTCAATCTTGTTCAAGATAATCAATTTTTATTTTACTTATATAGGCACACTCAGGTGAAAAAGAAAACTATAAGAATGTAAACTATTAACTAATCTTACTTCCCAACAATGTCTCTCGTTATAACTTTTCTGTACAATACACATAACACATTCTTCATTCTTGTTCAAGGTAATCAATTTTTATCTTACTTATATAGACTATTAACTAATTTGGGCCTTTGAATTAGTGGATCCAATGACCCGTGATTTTAGGGTGCGTTTTGATTATATAATAAATATAACAACAAATTCAAAGTTCTGCATATTTACAAGTCATGCCATTAATGTTTTTTCTTTCTAAAGTTGAGTCTTCCATCTTAATGATCCAATGGCTATGATTGGTTCCTAATTTGTATTCTAAGGTGTGGTTTTTACCTGAAACCTATTCTTATATAGATATAAGGATGGTATCAAATAAAAACCACTCCTTATTGTGCAAACTATGAATTCTCATTTTCATTGGAACCTATAACACATTTGGTTGGAACTTGTGTATCCTATGTGGAAATATATAGGTTCCAACAAATTGTGTTATGGATTCCAACGAAAACGATGGTTCGTAGTTTGCACGATAAGGATGGGTCGCATTGGAGTGTGCCGTATATATATTTTTGTGTAATTTAGTTTATCAGTCGAATGATATTACTTTGGGTTAATTGCCAAAAGTTACGCTTATGTATTGTCCACATGCGGAAAACTACCTTATGTATTGTCCACGTTTTTAAACTACCCTATCTTTTAACCACAATTGTCTGTTAGTTTTTCAACGAAATTACTACCCTTATATATTGTCCACGTGCGAAAACTACCCTTATGTATTGTCCATATCCATAATTTTCCATCCATTTTAACGGACTTTTCCAAATTTGTTAGTAAACGACCGTGATCAAAAGATAGGGCAGTTTTAAAACGTGAACAATACAGAAGGTAGTTTTCCGTACGTGGACATTACATAAGAGTATCTTTTGGCAATCAACCCTATTTCTTATTATCACCTTGGATGAAGTAAAGAATTTTATTATTTAATTTGACTTAGTCTAAACTATTCTTTTTTCAATTTAAATGTCGTGAATTCTGTCAGATGTTCTATAAACTAGGCATGTATTATCCATGTGATGAAATATATTGGTATTATTTGCAGGTTTCGTTTCCTAAGCTAGAGGAATTGAAACTGTCTAATATCTCTAATTTGTTCGAGATATGGAACTACAAACTCTCGGAGACCTATTGCAACTTAACAAAACTGGAAATAGAAAGATGTGACAACTTGAAGTATTTGTTGACCTTTTCCATTACTAAAGGTCTGGTGGGACTCCGCCAATTGATCATTACAAGTTGTGTGAAGATGAAGAACATAGTTGCAAAGGAAGAAGGAGAAACCAAGATAGAAAGAATCTGCTTTCCTCAATTAAGCTATCTCCGTCTTGCAAGTTTGCCAAATCTCACAGCATTCTACCCAAGCTTAGTTGAACAAATAGGCCCGAATGAGAACCTTGACACTGTCATACAACCTCTATTCAATGAAAAGGTATATTTATTGTTTCCCTCACATTTGTTCGTTTCATTTTTTAGGTGTGTTTTTTACTCCTATTTGAATATAAGTTTCCACTTCGACACTTTCCTTATAAAGTTAATTATGCATGAATTAGCAGTACTATCGTTCTCATTAGTTAGTTGTTATCACTTAGAGGGTTAACAAACATTAAAGTGATATAAGCACATATGGAGAAATCAATACATAACTCTTTTAATCATCAGTTCTTACTAACGAATTGAATGAGACACTCGCTGTGGGAGGAAGAGCATAACAATGACTTTATTCTTTTTACTTTTTTAATATGGTCATGCTGTCCGAACATACGCATCCCTTCCGGATATACAGTTATGTGATTGAATCATACTGATATTGTACATAGACAGGAGCCTTTTTCTTAATGTTGACACACTACCCGCTATTTACCCTTTTATTCATTAAATTAGTGTCTTATGTTAGCACAATCCGAGACATCATAACTTCTGTGTAAATAAAAAAAAAATTATTTTATATGAACTAAGTTTAGTTATTCAACAAAATGACATGTCTTATCAGATGTTTCTTATTATAACGCCATATTAAAGTTACTAAAAAGGTGCTGTTGTTTAATTAACTAGCTGAATCTGAAATAGTAAATTATGAGTTTACAAGTTGCGAAGTCTTTCAGATGAACCATTAATGGATTCTCCTATGCATGATGGAATCAACTGTAAGCTACTTATTTGCAGATTTCACTTCCTAAGATGGAGACATTGGAACTGTCTGCAATCTCCAATTTGACGGAGATATGGAGCCATCAAGTCCAGGAGATGCCATGTTGCAACTTAACAAGATTGACTGTACGGAATTGTGACAACTTGAAGTATTTATTGACCCCTTACCTTACCAAGGGTCTTGTGGAACTCCAACAATTGACTATTCAAAGTTGTGCAAGGATGAAGCAAATTGTTGTAAAGGGAGAAGGGGAATCAAAAATGGGGACAATCAACTTTCCTCAGTTAAGCTATATTCGTCTTTATTATTTGTCTAACTTGACAACATTCTATGGGGGAATTGAAGAAATGGATGCAAATGAGAACCTTGAGGCCTCCGTACAACCTCTGTTCAATGAAAAGGTTTATTTATTATTTTTCTCCTCCATTAGTTTGTTGTTTTTACCTAAAATAGTAATTAGCAATCAAAATTAAAGATTTACTTTTATACAAATGGGCTTTTATCATTACAGGTAAAATTCCCTAATTTAAAGCAATTGGAAATTTGTAACTTGGATGGCATCAAGACAATATGGCCAAACATGCCGAGAAGAGGACAATATCCCCCTGAAATTTTCAACTTTCAAACCCTACAACGAGTGGAAGTCGATGGTTGTCAAAGTCTCGAATATGTAATTCCTGCCGCTATGGCTGGGGCTCTTAATCAACTTGAGGAGTTGAGGATAAAAGACTGTGGATTGGAAACAATAATGGGCACTAACAAGGATACGGAGTTAGAAGAGATAAAAGCAGGTGAGGTGGCTATGGCATTTGCTTTTCCTAAATTGGTCAAGTTCAATCTCAAGAGCCTATCAAAACTGAAGTGCTTCTACCCAAGGGAATATACAACAGATTGCCCTGCGCTAGAGGAACTAGAAGTGTGTGATTGTGACAAAATTCAACCTTTCATGTTTCCGTTATTCTCAATTGAAAAGGTAAGCCTCCGCGTTTACTTGGAAATTTGTTTAGTAATATGCAGATTATGTCACATAATTGTCATGAAATTGCTGAAACATATAGAGAAACTCTCATAAAGCACATTCTCGGGTTTGGGATTAGTTAAAAAGTCATTTTCATTAAAATAATTATTGCAGGTTGCATTTCCATCAAGCATGAACTTCAAGAACATGTTGGAAATGAAAATAAACGGTTGTGTGGGTTTGAAGTATTTGTTCACTCCTTCTGTTGCTACGGGTCTTGAGAGAGTCCGAAAGTTAACAATTACAAAGTGTTCCATGATGAGAGCAATTGTTGGTAATGAAGGAGGAGAAGGAACAATAGATGGGATTGCCTTTCCTCAATTAATCCATCTTTCTCTTGATGATTTGCCAAACCTCGCAAGATTCTACTCTCGAGTTAAAGACATGGACTCAAATGGGAAGCTTGATCACGACGTTCAACCTCTATTTGATGAAAAGGTTTCTTGATTATTGATCTCTCTTCCATTACATTATATTTTTATTGATGTCCCAATATTAGTTATATATTACTTATGAATCTATTCTCAATAACTGTTAAGGTTTGATGTATGACAATGATAATATGTCCATACAGATACACTTTTCTAGGTTGGAGCAATTGAGTATTGCTGGCTTGGATAACATCAACACTATATGGCAGACCCAACAATTCTTTCAAGTAGATTCATTCTCAAAACTACAAGTTATCACAGTTAAAAGTTGCGCAAACCTAGTGAAGGTCTTTTCATCTACCGTGTCAACAAGAACCCATGTTAATTTGAAGAAGGAATCCCAAGAATTTTTCAGCTTCCAAAATCTAAGGAATGTGATGGTAAGGGAATGCAAGAGTCTGAAATGTGTATTTCCAGTTTCTGTGGCTCAATCTCTTAATAAATTAGAATACCTAAATATACAAGTTTGTGAAGTACTGGAAACAATAGTTGGTGGTGAGAATTATATGGAATCATCAGATGAGATCTTGAAAGCCGCAGACCAATTGGCTACGATATTTGAGTTCCCTAAACTGACCGATTTGAAACTCAAAAGGCTACCAAAGGTGGAGTGCTTCTTCCCAAGGAAACATATAACTGAATGCCCAGTATTGAAGGTATTAAATGTGCATGACTGTGACAGAGTATCTGCTTTAGATTTCCTTAGTATTCAGGAAAAACAAGGAGATGAGCCATTCGAAAAGGTATGTAACATATGTCCCTTCTTTTCTTCTTTGGAAAACATGATATAGCTTTCAAGTAGAGAAATCCATACAAAGTTCCATTATTAACATCCTTTAAGGTAGAGGTAGTACTATGAGGAACTAACACTGATATATTAAAAAAAATACTATTTTATTTGCCATTGAATCGTTTCAAAACTGTTAAAGCCCAATCCAACCCAAAAGCTCAAGCTGATGGGTGGAGGCATCAATATGCTTATCAAGTGGTAAATTCGTCCGTACACTTTCAATGTGGGACACACTTTAACAAAAAAAATTATTACTTATGATTTTTTCTCCCTAAAAAATTAAGTATTGGTATAGTCAGTACTTCATTTCCCACTGTCTTCATGTGGTCAACTGACTAAGATTTTCATGTGGTAGTATATGAAGTCAATGTTGTTAATCCATACACAATTCTTTTGTCGGTGACGTAAGTAGCCACTTTTTTGTAACATCAATTTTTGAAAACATAGTACATGTTTTGGAAAGCAAAGAGTAGCATATAGAGGAAACTTGTAATTAAAATATTTATATAATATTAACAATACTTTGCAAGGTGAATATTTGTTTTTTTAATTATATAAACGTATACTTAAAAGCAGTAAAAACAAATGCATGTGTATCTGATAAAGTATCTGGGAAATACACAACTTGATGTTATTTAATTAATTTTTCAGGTGATCTCAAACTTGGAGCGTTTGAGCATAACCAGCAGGGACGTGATTAAGATACTCAGAGTATATGGTCATTTCCCTCCATACCTATTTAGCAGTCTTAAGACGCTAACTATTACCGAGTTTCACTGTGAATCTGCTGTGTTTCCATCAAAGTTTATCAGCATGGTTAGAAATCAATTGCAAACTTTTCGCATATGCAATTGCTCCTTCCAAGAGATATTCCCGAATGAAGGAGAAGCCATTGATCATACTGATGATGACATACTACTTCCTCAGTTGAAAGAGCTAAAACTTGAGAAGCTGCCTGAACTAAGTTATATCTGCAAACAAGATGAGTACTCCTTCATCCCTGATATTCTGGGTAGACTTGAGACACTAGATGTTGTGGAATGCCCTCTTCTAAAAGAATTAGTGCCATTCTCCGTGTCCTTCAGACTACTAAATGATTTGACCATCTCAAATTGCGGTGGACTCATAAATTTAATACATCCATCAACTGCTAGAAGTTTGGAGCAACTCGAATGGCTGACCATAAAGGGATGCCTCATGATAGAAGAAATAATAGGAGGCGAGGTGAGTGATGATGTTCAAGGGTCGTCATCTTTTGATGATGAGATTATTTTCAACAAATTGGAGAATTTGGAACTTGATAATTTACCAAGGCTCACAAGTTTCTGCTCGTCCCGTAGTTACACCTTCAATTTCCCTAAATTGGACTGGGTACATGTGATAGAATGCCCCAACATGAAGACATTCTGTGGAGGAACCACAACCACACCAAAGCTGAATGAAGTATATTTGAATGAGTCATATGAAGAGCGTTGGGAGGAAGACCTTAATACTACTGTACAGCAAATTTTTGCAGGAGCGGTATGTCCCTGTTCATACTTTAGTCTTCCTTATTAATTATTATCTCGTTCTCTTACCACTTTCTTCCTTTCTTTTTAACTGTCAGCATGTTGTCTTAAACATGATATTGTTCACCTCTAATAGATCCCTCGGCACTTTCATGGTCAGAATTAATACTGTTCTCACATAATATTTAATTATCATAGTACAGGCATTTTGTTATCTAACTGCAATGAATATCAAGATTTGTGTTTGGGTGTTTCTTTTCCATACATGCATTTGTATTGTAAATCTGACAATATATACACTCCTATCATTTTGCTATAACAAGTTATTCCTAATTACGATACCATACTCTTCTGTTTGTCAGAGTGCCTCCAACCCAGAAAAGGAATCCAATGTTTGCGAGAATTCCACTGAGTCAAGAATAGGAACTGAGATTTGTGAGGAAGTGGTTGAGGAAGGAAAGGATGTTGTCATGACCACTCAACCTTATATTTGTGAGGAAGTGGTTGAGGAAGGAAAGGATGTTGTCATGACCACTCAACCTGATATTTGTGAGAAAGGTGAGGGAAAAGAACTTGAGGTTTCTGAAGAACTTTTCAAACAATCTACAAAATTACAGGAGATACCCCAAGAACAAACCCTTGCATGGTCTCTGGCATATCAACATCTTGCAGCTTCTTCCTCGCTACCGATCCCACCAACTAGCAATACTCCCAATGAAGTCAGTCCTACTCTTGCTGTCACAGCTCCAACAACCTCATCTAACAACCGATCTGAAGTGGAAGGTGAAATCCAGGACAAGTCGGTCGAGAAACTCACTAATGAGTCAATACATGAAGGTCAGTTTTGTGAGATTAGTATCTTATTTTTATGATTGATGTATCAAGCATGAGCTCCCTTCTTTAGGAGAGAGCTCTAATTTTTTTTCGTGAAAATCCCGACATAAGTTGGGAAGAAATAAATGTACAAGGAGAGGGATACCGCTGGTTCACGTGTTTGACCAGTTGGACAAGCAAGCTTTGGTGCGAGACTACCATTGATGTGCTTGTTAGTAAGCCCGATATTTTTGATCATGCAGGAGTTGCGGGAGGGAAAGTTACTGATACTTGTGAGAAAGGTAAAGAAAAAGAATTTGAGGTTTGTGAAGACCTAGTAGAACCAAGAAATAACGGTGAAACTTGGAACCAGTCCGAAGTAAGTCCTTGTCTCGTATCAGAAGCAGGAACCAGCATAGCTGCATCCAATTCTCACCAAAAGGACTTTCAAGGATTGTGTGGCAGTAAAGACATCATTTCGTCCTTGAGCGAGTCTTTTCAAATCCTTCAAGCTCAAGACATGAAAAGCATCAGCGCGGAGCAGGTCCTGTTTATGGAGGATGCTAGTGAATGGTTTTGTGGGTATGTTAGGCAGGCCAGAGAATGTGTAGAGCAAAACAAGGTGATATCTGAACTAGAGTTGAAGATTGCTGAAACAGAGGCACAATTGCAAGCACTGCAAGAGAAGAAGAGAGCTGCTGAAGATAAATATGAGGCTACTGCAGCTACTATGCCTAGATTTGGATAATTTGTTGCATCATGCATTATTATTGAACTTAATTGAGTGTATGTGTTTACTATCTGTTGATACCTATTTGGCTGTTGACTGAACTTCAAATCTGTCATGTTCACATGATCTGTAATGGAAGATCAGTTCATTGACCATATTTAATTGGGACTATAGTCCCTGATATATATGCACATTATTGTTTGAATTTCAGAACTAATATTATCTTTTTTATTTAATATTGTTGTTGTGACTGGAATCCTATCATTAGGTTACAAGTTCAAACACATTTTGATATTATACCATATTTATATTAAAGTCCCTTCAAATACTAATTATTAAATAAGACATTTATTTTTTTGACACTAGTTATCTAAGATACTTTGCTACATCGGCTTGATGACCGCCTTTTGATCGTGTCTCCCCAATCAGTATGACTACGCAACATTTCCTCTGCATCGTTTTGGCTGAGCTACTTTAAAGACGCAATATAATGTCGCGTCTCTTAACCACTAGAGAGACGCCGCATCTCCCAAACCACTGGTTGACTTTACTCCATTTGAATGTGGCGGGGGGATGGTTTACTTTGAAAAAATCTAACTCATCAAAAGATAAT
>JAYMSV010000835.1:0-14772 GCA_036897745.1 Erodium moschatum | reverse complement strand
TAGAGATCAATGCCCTAAAGAACTCCAACGAATCCATGTGGAATGGCAATGCATGTTTCTTATATTCACTCATAAAGAACTCCTCAGCAGTCTTCCAAATGTTGTTCAACGGGATCTAGCAGACTGTCGCCATTCGCAAGATGTCTTCTGGAATTTTGAATTTTCCCGGATCAGAGTACACTCCATAATAACCTCTCTCGAATTGCTTCTGTGCAGTTTTGTTGGGTAATAACATCTTGAACCTTCTGTTTCCAGCCTGAGTGAAGCTCTCCTTCATTGCTCTGGGTCCATGGCCGGTTATTTTCTTCGGTGGTGGCACTGTGTTGTCCGTGCAGTTGGGGAGATACTTGAAGGCTATGTAAAACCCTACCATTTCTCCTTTTAGCTCGATGTCGGCACCTCGAGCAGGAGTCTGCCCGGGAGGGGGACGGGGAGTCCGCCGCACCCGATCAACAAAAATGCCCAATCCATTCAATAATTTATTAGGTAATTATCAAACTAGTAATAAATTATTGAACAATATCTATCATATATCATGAGGATCCCCTCCTTTTTTTTTTAAATTTCTATTTAAACATGGTCAAACAACAGCAAGAGCAGAAAATATCAAACTAGCAATAAATTATTGAACAATATCGATCAACATCCGCCGCTCGGAGGGAGACATTGAGCAGGAGGGTCGATTGATCATCCGCCGCTTGGATTGGGGCTTTGGTCACTAGTCGGGAGAAGCCACAATGACTAGGTGGAAGAGGAGGCCATATTTCTGGATGGCTAGTCCCGTCGCTGGCGAGGGGTTCAACAGCTCTATGGGTCAGGAGATGGTCAGGTTCTTCGAGGAGGAGGGAGGAGAAGTAAAGAAGAGACGATTGATGCCATTGAAAACGAAAAGAGGAAGACGAAAATAATTTCGAGAATAGAAAACCCTAAACGTTTTATAATTTAGAACACTCGGTTGTTTTAAATTCACAACTAATGGATGTATATAAGAATCAAATATTTTAATTTGATAAATTCAATTAAATTAAAGTGCGGAAGTGTTTGATTAGGCATAAAACTTATGTTAACATGTCTTTGCCATTTTATAGCTTATTGACGAACAAGCTAGTTCAGGAAACGCTCAACAATCTCCAATCGTTGCTACAAGTTCTCGATCCCGCCCGAGCAATTAAAAGAAAACATTTGACCAAAGACAGACTGTAGATTCTCTCACTCTCGGCTCCTGCTAAACAGTCCCAAACCAAGATCCAATCCATCTCCATTCCAGCACAGCACTTCAACGAAGGTACGAGCACCATTTGAGTTCCTCCTAATCATCCCCATCATGGGTTTGCTTCAATTTTGCCGATTGTAATCAAAGGGGACTTGTAATTTCTGTGTGTGCTTGTTTGCAAATCTCACCTCAATTGCTTGATTAATCACTGCATTGTCTTTCTTCACTTATGCAAGTAAAAATATGTTATTTAATCGTGTTTCTAGAACCCATTTTGCATCTGAGCTGAATTGTGTTGTTTATAGCGTTTTTGAGATTGCAATGTGTTTAATTTTTGTATAGTGAAAGGGATGATAGTGTTGAGGTTTCTTCTGTTTCTATTATTTTCAATCAGTTGAAGGTGCTGTGTGTTTAGTAAACAGAGATTGGTGCTTGTTTTTCGTACCAACTTGCTGGATTTGGGTGTCCGTCATGGTTAGCTTAGCCATTTTGATGTCGCTTTACTCCATTTTATTTTCAGGGCCTTGGAAAGAATGTCCGGGGAGAGGAAATGGTGTGTGGTGACCGGAGGAAGGGGATTTGCTGCACGGCATTTGGTTGAAATGCTCATTAAAAACGATATGTTTTCAGTTCGGATTGCCGACCTTGGTCCTACTATTGAATTAGAACCATACGAGCAAGATGGAATTCTCGGGGAAGCTTTGCAGTCCGGTCAAGCGTGCTATGTATCTGCTGACCTTAGGAAGAAAGAGCAAGTACTTACAGGTCACATTTCCTCCCCAAGTCTTTTACCTTAACTTCGCCGCCTTCCCATGAATAAGAACCTGTGAACTTTTCCACTTTTGTTTGCTCTGATTAGGTAGTTGAAACTTGTATCGGTACAACCATAGAACTAGACTTAGAAGGAATAGCCATGCTTGGAGCTGTCTTCTCTAGCATAATCTTAAACCCGTTAATTTTGCAGCATTCCAAGGAGCTGAGGTTGTGTTCCACATGGCTGCACCAAACTCGTCCATTAATAATTACCAGCTCCATCATTCGGTCAATGTGGAAGGTGGGTAGAAAATGTCTGTTGTCTTTTTGCCTTTGTTATGGAACATATTTCAACCTATTGATACATCTCTTCTATGTTCTGTAGGGACTAGAACTGTTATCGCTGCTTGTATTGAGCAAAAAGTAAAGAGACTTATCTATACTAGTTCTCCTAGTGTGGTCTTTGATGGAGTCAATGGGATCCTTAATGGGGATGAGACATTGCCATATCCGTCTAAGGTGATGACTTATAACAAAGTCCCATGTTTATTTATCAAGCACTTAAACTTATCCAAGTGTTTGATAACATAATTTCATTTTTTTTTCTTTTTGCATCAGTCTACAAAAAATTATTCCTATTACTGTGCAGAGAGGTTCATATTTTTATCTGAAGAAATAGTGGCACATGAACATGTTTGATTTACTTATCCATGTGTACACACATAGATGTATGTTTATGTTGTATCTTTGTTCCAGATTCATTCATATTATTCCATTCACTTTCAGTCCTATTTGCTTTTCGCTAAAGACACTTCTATATTTTCTTCAACTATTTCAGCACAACGATACGTATTCAGCAACTAAAACTGAAGGAGAGGCACTGGTTCTCAAGGCAAATAGTTCTAATGGACTTCTGACATGCTGCATACGTCCTAGCAGCATTTTTGGCCCTGGTGATAGGCTGTTGGTTCCGTCTTTAGTTGATGCTGCTAGAGCTGGGAAATCCAAGGTTGGAAGTATAATTTTGCATGTTAATTTTCTATGTGGTTCTACATCATGATCTTCAAATTCCATATCTGCACTGGTGTCTCAATCTAACAAGTTTAAAAAGATGATCCAATTGTAGCAGCATAGGAGAGAGAGAAAAATTATTAGCATTGCTCCTTGCAGTACATCTTGGTGCCATATAATGGTTCTAATGGTACTAGTGATAACTATTGTTTGGTGAAATGCAAGCGTGCACACACTTTTCAAAACTCCATTCTTTTTGTTTGATTTACTAATATAGTTTATAGACATAGACATGTTACTTATGTGTGATTACATTATTGAAGCAGGGACTTTCTTCTGCATAAGCTAAGGCACTTTTACTTATTCTTCTTTTTTCCTTCCAATTATCAGTTCATTATCGGTGATGGCAATAACTTGTATGATTTCACTTATGTTGAAAATGTGGCCCATGCCCATGTTTGTGCTGAACGTGCTCTAGCTTCAGAAGGGACTGTTTCCGAAAAGGCCTCCGGGCAGGTATGATGAAGTTGTTTTTAGTTCTGTCATTTCTTGAAAACATTTGTTGCTTGACTTTTTAATTATCTGTCAATATACATGATAGTGAAGCTGTAGCCTGAAGAAATTAAGTTGGTATGAAGATTGTGACCATGTGGGCTACGTTTTTAAGGCTGTATTTGATAGTCCGGATTTGATAACAACACCGAATTATAAGAAATCGAATGGATAAATAGTTACGGATTTTAAATGTAGAATATGGTTTGCTTTCTCTATTCAACAGTGATTGTTTTGTATTCTTAGGCCTATTTTATAACCAATATGGAGTCTATCAAGTTTTGGGAGTTTGTCTCACTTATACTGGAAGGTCTCTGCTATGAAAGGTACTTACTCTCCTTTGCCATTCCATCCAAATAGGTGCTTCCAGCTAAGTATTTGCTCATATCCTGTTGAATTTTGAGTTGTTCAAAAGTTAAGTTGTTAATTCTGTAAGGAACTCTTTTCAATGAAGCTAACTTAGTTGGCATGTTTAGTGGAAACTGTACTCCCTTGCCCCCTTCTACATGTCCCTACAAATATAGTTCAATAAGTAACAAACACATATTGATGGAAATATATTTAGCTGGGAGCTCTTAGTAAATAGGAATGAAATATTCTTAATAAATGCTACATATATATGTGAACTAATTGGGTTACTAAGTTGCATTCCGTTCTTCACTACAACTAAGAATTTTCATATTGCAATAAGATGTACGTGTTTTGATGGATTATTGAGAATCGGATTTGAATTCTACAGTAGATTTGTTGGTTCTGAAGAGATCACGGGTGGCAACTTTGACAGAGGCCAAACTAATGATTGTGTTTAGTCTGGCGGTGATGGTGCCTGGTAGTAGCAGGTGATTAAACAGGCAGTGGGTACAATGTCATAGGTTGTTGATCAAGTTTCATGCAAAACCTTACAATCGAAAACAAGTTATTTTTTAACATTTCAGACGATTTGCCTGGCCGACCCCTTGCTACCAAAACTACAATACATAGCCCACTTGTATGTAGAATTCTAAATTTTCATGTTCCTCCAGCTCCCACCTTCATGACCATGTAAGCTGGTACCCTCAGTCAAGCTGCATAAGACCATTAGTACTATTATGGCTATAAATTTTGCAGCTCCCTTGGCTGTTGCTATTTGAATCCTAAATAGTGAAAAGGACAAAATAATTGTTTGTTTCTGCTAAAAAGACATGGTATCTTTAAGCAATAATTAATCTGCAGTCTTTTGCATATTGTTCATCCCAATAAGATTCCACAAATGATATAGCTCTATCATTCTCCACGCTTCTTGCGTTTTGATTGAAAAATGAATTTGCAGGCCAAGAATTAAAATCCCCGCCTTTATCACGATGCCAATTGCTCATCTGGTTGAGTTGACATTCAAGCTCTTTGGTCCATATGGGATGAAGGTTCCGCAGTTAACACCTTCAAGAATAAGACTCCTCTCTTGCAGCAGAACTTTTAACTGTTCAAAAGCAAAGGAACGACTTGGCTATGCGCCCGTTGTGCCGCTCCAGGTCCTTAATGCTCTATAATTTAATTTTGATACTTCTGTTAGTCGTTCAAATTTTTGATTTTGGATCCTCTGTTATAAGCAACTATACTGAGTGGGACTTGAGATTGGTGATTATACATTTTAAGTTAATGTTCGACTATGAATAATCAAATTATGAGTTATTTTTTGCAGGAGGGTATAAAGAGGACAATTGAATCATACTCGCACTTGAGTGCTAAAGGACAAGTTAAAAAAACACAACCATCCAAAGCTTCTAAATATCTTGGAGGAGGAAGGGGTATGGATTACCGGTTTACACATCTTCTACTTGTTAGATGCCCAACCATGTTGCATTGTCAAGTATCTTACCGCGAATGTTTTCTCGTAATGCAATATAAAATATACGGCTTTGCTGGGTTCAATAGCTAATCTTCTCTAGCATTGTCATTGAGACCTAATATAGTTTCAATCAATATGGTGATGAAAAATACTGGAGGTTTATTTTAATCAGAAAATAAGTACTGCATAAAAAAAGTGGCGTGGATTCCCGGAAGGAAACCACAAACCACCAAACCAACTACAAGATTCAAATAAGGTGTTGTGATATGAAATTGCTCCTGGGAGCAATAAAGATTGACAATTTCAATCAGATGACGTGTAAGAAGAAAACTTAGAACCTGCGCTATGCTGTGGATATGTAGAAACATGATGTATATTTAGAGGAAGAATAGAAGTTGTTGTTACAGATGCATTTTGAGTAATTCAACAGCAATGTTTCACTTTTATGCTCTTCTGAGAATGACATATCAACCTAGATAGTGTCTTCTGCATCAAAGCACTGCTTTTGCTGACACTACGTTTTGCAGTTGCTGACACATTGCTCTGGAAGAATAAAAAACAGACACTCATTTCATTACTGGTTTTGGGGGCAATCTACTACAACTTCATTGCATCTGGGTCTTCTGTCCTGACGGCTGTTTCAAAGATTCTAATGATATTATCAGTGTTCTTGTACGTCCATGGAAGTTTACCAGAAAAAATGTGAGCATACCATATTTTTCGATTTTTTCCAATATGCTAATCTGTTGATTAGATACTTGGTTTTAATTCATCTCATGGATTGGATTGGATTGTCTAGTCAATATAAACACCAAGTTATTGAATACGATCATCATCAAATAATTAGTTGTGTGGGAAGTTGAATGCTGAGTTGTGGTCTGAATGTGCAGATTGGGATATACAATTGAAAAAATCCCGTCCTCTCATTTCCACTTATCAGAAGATGTGTCAGAGAAAATTACTTTGTCAGCTGCTTCTTCATGGAACCATGTTTTCAATGCCTTAAAATGTATTTGCAGGGCGAGTGACGGCGTGCTGTTCTGCCAGGTAATTTTCAGTTGCTGTGAATCATATGCATACCTTTTTGTAACAGGTTGAGTTTGCTAATACCTCCTCCTTTGCTCACAGGTTGTTCTCATTCTATTGATTATCAGCTTCCTTGGAGCTATTTCATTACAAAGCCTATTTGTTATAGGTTTGCTCTCGAGTTTCCCTTTCTCTCTACATTGCATAAGTTGTTGTTGCTTATTCTATGTGTCTATGTTAGTCTTGTTGAAAATAACTACGGAGTGTTCCTTCTGTTGCAGGAATTCCCGTTACCTTCATAGCGTTCTTCCTGTATGAGAAGATGGAGCAAGAAATTGATGATATGGTTCTCGAAATCATCTCCAAGGCATCCAAATTGAAATCAGACATTGTAAAAATCAGTCAAAAAATCGACTAAGCCATGGTTCATTTTACTCGCTTGCTCGGATTGTATTTCAGGGAGGGATCCCATTTTTGTAAGTTCTGTTTCAAGACTTGGAAGCTTGTTCTGGGTTGTGAAAATGATATTTACTAGTTGAATTGTGAAATATTTTTGTCCTACAAACGGTAGTAGCTAAGTGCAGACCCCTGAGATAAGTGATCTTATATAGTATAGGTAATCTCTCTGATACAATGTAATGTACTGCTGGTTTCTGTTTGCACATATCATCATGCAACGGTTCATGAATAAAAATCATCACTTAATAAGACCAACAGGCTGGTTCAGGAAATGACATCGTATTAGCAAAAGCTCAGCTTCTTGAAACAATCTCCAATTGTTGCTATATTATACATCCGTATGGGTATGACATTCTAATAGTTCTCAGTTTTCGGAAGGTGGTTTCCTACCTTTAGCAGGTGGAGGTGGGTTGAACATTTCCTCACCAAGCTCTTTAATCTTGTTCAGCAGAAGCGTCTGCTCTGTCTCGAGCTGCACCATGTAATCCTCCTGCATATCCTCCAGGCTCTCTATCTCGCTCAATGCTGTCGCCAGCCCCTCATAGTCTCCGTCTTCTATCAGAGTTTGAGTCTTCAACATCATCTTCTTCATCTGGCTCGATGTTTGCTGTGCTTTACTCAAGCACGATGCTGATGTTTCAGAATCAAAACTAGTCCTCTTCTGAAGCTCTGCAACTTTCCTGGTGATCTGAATATGGATATCTCCCTTTTTCACTCCTTGAAGGGGTATCCACTTATCAAACATCTCGTTTGGGGGCAATCTTTGATACTCTACAACACAATCTCCTATGCTAGATGTAGGCAGAAGGTTATTATAGTCTTTTACTCTCAACACTAATGGACTCCCATCGTCTGGAATCTCAAACGTCTGATCCCACCGAGGTGTCAGAGTTTTGTACAGAACCTGCATGCAATGACACTCGCAAATCATAACTCATCTACTTAGCTAAATCTAAAGCTAATGTATGAGTATCTTACTTTACCTTTGTTTTTCTCTTCATGCTCCCGTATTGTACCCTTACATAAGGGTCACTAGTCCCTCTTATATCAGCTGCAACAAGGTCTTTCGCTTCGATGATAGCAAGTTCAACCAACCCATTGTCTGCATCGTTTCTTGACCCCTTAACATAGCAAACAAAAACAATATAAATACATCTGATTATACCTTGATTCATTCATTGTCGTACATGTTCTAGTCTTCTTGTAATAAAACAATAGCCAACCATCATACCCTGGATCCTTCAGAGTCATCTCTTACGGCTTCTATTTGAAGCCTTAATTCTCCTGAGCTGGCCTTCTCAAGGGGAATCCAAACATCTCGCACTAACCCATCTACTAATCCTTCCAAATTTACTCGTGCACTGCCAATGTTTTCATCCCCGAAGGTTTCTTCAGCATAGCATCTTATCTTGAGGTATTCACCATCTCCAATCTCCTCAAACTCAAATTTCTGATTCCAATTAGGAGTAGAAGTATTTGCAGTCTTTGTTTTTAGGAGAGCCTGGTTAACATAGCATTTGCATTAGGGTTCATCATAATCCCATCAATTAAAGGCAAGGTTACAATCGGACAAAAAATTGTTACTAAAGAGAGAGATTACCTTTCCATACTGCAATTTAACATATGAGCTGCTTTTTTCTTTTACCATAAAGTCCTTCCCTTCGATAACACTAACATTTATTTTCCTTCCAGTTCTTGTTAGAAAATTTGATGATGACCCATTCGATGATCGGCGAGAGCCAATCCGACTATTATGTTTGCTATGTGAACCGTCAGAGAATTGCCATTCTTTTATAACAAGTCTTACATTTAACTGCAAAGATTATTTCCATTAGGGGAAAGAAGACTTCATAACTACCAAAAACATTTTGATTAGATGTAGACAACGGTTGAGTAGATGTAAAAGACTTTTTAAAGATAAAACTACTATAAAAGAAGAAGAAGAAAAAATCATGTTTTTTAGACCATGGTCAAGGGCATTTCCATCATTTTTGGCAAAAAAAAATAGCTATCTGCAATGTTTAGGTAGCTTTAAACAACGTTTTAAAGTTGTGGATAGTTATGTGCAAAAGATATATAGTACGCAATACCTATCAGTAATGAGCCCCAAAAAATAGCTATCTGCAAGTTGGAGGCTATTTTCAATTTTGGCACCAAAAATAGCTCCTAATTCTTACACAGATGTCCAGAAAATGAAAATGATAAGGGAAGTGAAATATAAAGGATGGGAAAATCGAAAGAAAAGAAAATCGTACCTTCCCTGGATAGCCTTCAAATGGAACAGCCATTTCAACTTCTTTTCCACAAAACTGAGCATGCTTGGCTATTACACCTGAGTCAGGCCCTATTGCCCAATACGTAGTGGAATCATCTGCAGTATACTTCACCTGCAAGGAAACAATGATTATGGAGGAATAATATGAATAAATATGCTGACATTATATTTATTTCTGAACACCATATATTATACAGTACCTTAATTTCACAACTGGTGAGATAATCATACTTGACACTATTCAGGGTAGCTTCAAAGAGATGGAACCGAAGAACTCCTGTATCTTCATGAAGAACCATATTAAAAGTTGAATTCCACTTGGGAGATGACCCGGCTTTTATATGTGTTCTCCTGGTCAAGTCGGCTACTTCAACCTCCACAAAAGTGCGTATCTCTCTTTCATCAAGGAGAGGCCCTTCTAAACAATCATTACCTGATGGGTTTGCTCTCAAACTATTTCTAGAAAGTTTACTACCCGAAATAACTGTCACATATATACTACAACCTACCGCTTTTTTCCTCAAGTCAACGGCAGGCAAAGAAAAACAACGGCGCCGAGGTTCAACCATTGTTTTTGTCAATGTGTCAGTGAAAAGTTTCACCTGCATGATTGAGAGAGATGCTATTAATGCTAATGATTGGTCTATCAAAGAAGCAAGTACAAACTTCATCTTAAGAGCAGCTCAGCTTCTTTTCTAACGGGAGAAAAATTGAGGAAATGGTATTATAATTCCCATTGAAGCATAATGGCAAGTTATTTATCATTATGGGAGATGACACTTTTTGGAAGTTTTTCTAAGATACCCCAAATTCATTTTAGCGTCATACTGCCCTATTCTGTCAAAACCTTTTTGTGAAATGACTACACTGCGTCAATACCAATACAACTAATTACATCATTTCATATATCTATGATTCCCTCCAAAACCAAGCATGTCCTATTATCATAATATTTGCAATATCAATACAAGTATTGAAACAATTTATAATGCAAAATAGAGATGTGTAAAGACCTATAAAGCTTATACATAAGCTAGCACGATTTAAAATAGGAACGCACCAGCCAAGAGGAAACACCTGGCAGCTCAGTAGCAGGTAGTGATTGACTTCCACCACTTCCGAACGCAACTCCTATTCTTACTTCAGGAGTTGCAACAAATGAGTACAAAATTGCTCTCCCATGCAGAATTGGCATCAACAGAAGCTGAAATGTCACAAACCAATAAAATTAAATAAGTAACCAAGGTTCAAAACCAAAATTCATTCAGCACAAGAATTAGTCACGTGTGTATCCAAATAAATTCTACAGTCCCTATTGTGCCTCCGGTTACTGTGCCAGGGTATGCCTCTTTTCTGATCAACCCACGACCTTTATAATGCATTTTACTTCTTTCTGATAAAAAAAAAAAGCTGAATAAAGAAAGTACTTCACATACATCACCCTTAATGTGGAGGCTGTTTATAACAATCCGCGCAGTTCCAATTAAGGGTTTGGCCAGCTTTGCAAGCAGCAAAATACTCATGTCATTGGTGTCCCAATCAAGCCCCAACCTCATGATTCTCTGTCAAAGTAAGTGGAGAAATGCATCATCAATACCTTCTGCATCTAAAGGTTAAACTTAAGTGTTTGCAGAACAGAAAAGAAAACCCTCCAACACTTATATCGCTACATTTCAATAGCAACTGATGCAGGTTTAAAACAATGGATTGCAATTAGAAATTCTAGATTTAAAAATCAAACCTGATCACCTGAAGTGGACCACCGTGTCCCTTGTAGACCCAAGCAAGGTGGGTATGAACCTAATGAGAACTCACGCAACTCAACTTTGTCCTACACGCAAGGCAAATAATGCTCAATATATTTTCACCATAGATTTATCGTTAATTTCTAAAATACAAATTCGTTAGATTAACAGGAAAATAAAGTGAATTCAAGTCCCTTACTATCAGCCTTGATTTAAGATGCTTTAAGCGTTTCTGCACAAAACAAAATTTAACTGATTTCAGATAAGTTGCTACTAAAAGATTATGTAGCATCTGTACATCAAACAGCCAAATAACAGAAGCCCTCAACAAAAATGTGAATGTAATGTTCCTTCAACAATGGATATCACTAAGCAGAGGGTTCTCACTTCAACAATATTTGAGAACCTTAATGAGAACTTTTGGCCTAAGTAGTTAGGCCAGACTTCTATAAACAGCTTGTTTAGCCACTCACAGTGCTCCAGTGGTGTCTCTGGCTGCAAGAATATATGTAAAAGGATGATGAAAAACGAGTTGGTGATACTCGAATTGTAATGAATAATATGGAAGAAAAAATTACGGTGGTTCTCAGTATGATTTGTTTCCATTCTCTATCCAAGTCTTCTGCAAGTATCTGGCGTTGATAACTTCCATACTACACCCACCAGAATGAACCTCGTGTTACCACATTTATATTTTGATGAAGCACAGAGAAAAGAATACACTCTACACACACACACATAACTGGGAGCCCAGACCAAGCTAAACAATAATGTTGAACAGAAATTAGAACATCACTACTGCACAAAGGAACAAAAAGAACTCAAAAGTGGCAAACATATTTTAAAGGAAAATGAAACTTCAGAAATTTATAGATATCAGGACAACCCAATTGAAAAAGATACTTTTTTATTATATAAAAACAAAAATAAAACCATAATAGTTCAGATTAAGCAAATGGGTACTGGGTAAGGAAGAACATCCAAAGAGAACTTTTTTTTTTGAAATACAAAGAGACTTGTTATTTGCACTCAATTTGGTTGAACCTAACACAACAATGCACTCACACAAAATATGAAATCAGATTTGCAGGGGCCACACATCAAAAGTACCCAACAAAATGCCAAATCAACATGAAACCAATCAAATCAACAAGAGGTAAAACCAAATCCACAACAATGTCGAATGTAAAACCCCATGAAGAAGATACACAGAAATGGGAACAAGGAAAGGTCAACAAATCAGAGAAGGGAAGGACCTGAAGCGTTGCCCAAACGGCCAAAACAAGAGGAACCCAATTGGAGAGAGAGAAGAACCATCTCTCGATCGTCCAGAAGAAGAGAATCACAGGAATCATAAGAGGAAGAAGAGGCTTCTCTTCCAGGATATGGCTGAAGAAATCCACCAGGTCCACGAACACGGAAGGCCTCCTCCTCTTCTTCCCCATTTTGCCCTCTCTGTACCCTTTGGTCTCTCAAACAATTTCCTTTCTATTTCCTCCCCGATCAGAAAAGGGTCAATGCCCAAAGTCGTTTTTTTTTCCCCGGGAAAGTGACGGAAAGAGGGAGGAAAATGTTTACTCACAGAGACTTGTAGAGAGGGGCATTTTGAGGATTGGAACATGAAGGGGAGAGAGAGGGACGGCAGAGACAGAAGCTGTAGCTAGGAACTATGTGAGAAATCCAATTCCATCGCCATCACAGGCAGGTCCGAGAATCAAAACCGTTGACCCAATCATGGTTTCGCTATTATCGGCCACGATTCAACTCTCTTTCAATTAAATAATAAAATTTTGAAATAAAAATCCCATCTTTTTTTTCCTTTTTGATCGATTTTTCAGGACATCTTTGCATGGGGCTGATGGAATTGATCCATGCTTACGCTACGCACAACCTTGATGATCATACAAACCAGCGGGTCGGGTCCACGTCGTGAGACAATCCATTGAATGCAAATCTGTAAATGTTGTGGTTCAGAGCCGACCGCGAGAGTGTCCGTCGAACGTGTGAAGCTAGTCGGTCGTCCAAATAGGTTGGTGCGGAATCAATGCTGAAATTATTAGGAATTCACTTGAAAATCAATCCGTTCCAATAGGAAATAGAAATACTCAGATTATAATGTGATCGATTTGGTTTCAATATAGATATTTCTTTACTTCTTTTTGTGTGGATAAAATCATGGTTGCATACATGTAAGTATCATTAATCCTGTATCAAACTGATTATTATGTGAGAAGTAAATAATTGATTCATATTACATGACTATTGAAGTTATTGAGTAATATATAATAGGGACGACTACAAAACTATACTCGACAAAAGATAAATAAAGAGGATTAACCTTTATTTTTCCATACATACTTTTCAGAACGTCAAATCATACGTATTTGTTTGTTTTGTTTATTTTGGAACAAAAAACTATTGAAAAAATAAGCATATACATGAGACAACCACCAATTTAGTTGAGATTTTCTTTTGTCCCAAAAAATAAATTAAATGGGTAAGTAAATGGGTTTTAACCTTGTACTAGGTATGTTGGTGGAAATGAAGTCATTATGGTTAGTTTGTGAGATGAATGGTCATTATGGGGAGTCCGATTTTGTAGTTTTCCTTGTATGTTATAAAACAATACCCGTTTAGATGGTTCTGGTATGCTCTTGATTTAGGGTCGTCTGTTCTTTCACTGACCTAGTGTCGGAAGTTAGAGTTTCATTATTGCGACGATTCACGGATATAGGGTTGAGGCAGACCCGGCCCTGAGGCCAAGCAGGCCACACAATGGCGTGGGGCTCACCAAAATAAAAAACAGTTGAAAGGGTTAATATATTATTTTATATAAATTATGAATAAAATATATTATTTATTAAATAGACAGGCGATTGGTATTCCAAATCAACAAATTTAGGATGGCGAGGGGCTCAAAATTCTTGATTCGCTTGGGGCTCCTAATTCTCAGGACCGGCCCTGGGTTGAGGTTTTTCCTCCGACGATCTACTGTTGATGGCATCGATCCATATGGTGTTGTGTGATACCTTACCCTTCAGCAACGGGCCAAAGAAGGCGTGTTTGAGGTTTCAACATCCGGCAACGGAGGACGATTGAGCTTGACTCTGGCGAGTTAAATAGACGGTAGGAGACTTTGGCTACCCTATATTTGGCGGGCGTCGTGGTGCTTCAGTTTCTGGAACGACGACTAGGGGTCGATGAGGTCACAATTAGGTCGAAATTCTCTCTACATCTGGACATGGGGTATGTCTTGCTTGGTGGTCGGACCTCCGAGGTAAGGCCTACCTCTCTCCCTGGATAATCAATCACTCCGATCAGGAGAGCGAGAGCACTATACTTAATACCCATGGGAAGCTTAGACCATATAGTGGAAAGGGTCTGAAACTAACTCAAATGATCAGGCACATTAAGGACGACCTTGTGAATGCGGGGCTTCAGTAATCAGACGAGGGTGATAAGCACCTTCACCTTTCCTTACGAATGTTCCCGAAAATAATAGGTGGCCAATGAGAACTTCCTACCTATTATTCAATTTGTGGCACCAAATCCACAAAGCACCCACATGATATAAGTTTTTTTTAGGTTTGGTACAATTAACTTGTACATACCCATGTCTTTTTTTAAACAAAGCACTTCACACAATAATCTCCACGAGTAGGATTCATGTGAGTAGGAAACTTCAATCTTGTTTGAAAAATTAGTAGGTCCTGCCTAATTCTCTCGTTTCACCCATTTCAGCTCGAGATGACCTTTACTGTCCCGACAACAATATGTTGGAGGCACCTAATTACTTTTATGGCTCTTTTTGTATTGCGTTTTCTCGTTTGAACCGTGGCATACTTAAGGCCTTACTGCTTAGAGCATGCGCAGCCATGGGCGTTTCAGCGGCGGAAGAGGAAGGACGGAAGAG
>JAYMSV010000834.1:0-14773 GCA_036897745.1 Erodium moschatum | reverse complement strand
CGCCAATCTTGCCGCCGACGAGGTTGCCTGAGGATTTCTATCCTGATCGAATTCCAATCACCATCATTGACACCGCTTCTAGGTATTTTTGGTGTTAAATTGCAAATATTCAGCTGCTGGAATGAGTTGTAGGGAAATGTAGTCTCAATATCAATGCAGTCAAGTCTCATCTGATTTTTCCATCTCTGAGCTATGACTGCCTGATAATGTTGTAGTTCAGGAGAACTTGGGTATTCTTATTTTTGAATTGGCTTAAAAATAATTAATGCTTTTTTGTTTCCAATGTTATATGAAACTATACTTATTATTACTTTTTTTTGGGAAACACTCTAATTAAATATCAAGCCATGTCAAATGTTCTGTGCTGTTAATTAAAGTAGGAAACAAGAGTTGCTACTTTAATTTTTGCACTGCTGTGTGGTTTAATTGAAACCAAAAACTGCAAGGTTCAATTGAGAAGATATTTCTATCCCAAAACTAAGAAATGTAGTTACATGGAAAAATATTTAATGTCTTTTTTGTTTGAAGAACTTCCATTATCTTGAACTTTGGCAGCCAAATGGGGATTCCTGCCTCTGCTTTCTCTGTATTCTTTGACTGAATGTTGTTTCTTTTGATTACTGTGTATGTGTAAATCAGTGTGGAAGGTCAAGGTAAATTGGCTGAAGAACTGAGACGGGCGGATGCTGTTGTGCTTACTTATGCATGTGATCAACCTGCAACCCTTGATCGATTGAGTACCTTTTGGCTCCCAGAACTCCGCCGTTTAGAGGTTTATATTCCTTGTTATCATATGTTTTTGTTTTCTCCGTTTTTTAATCGGCAAGAAAGGGATATATTATTGAAAAGAGGGCAAGATCCTGCAATAGGATCAACGCACACTCACCCGCCAAAGCGGAAAAGTGCTTTTGTTTTCTCCTTCACCAACTCTCTTCTTTTAATTGATAATAAATCCGGGAACATTTATGTCAAAGTAAGACAACAATTCTTATGTAAAATACTTAGCAGTTGATGAATGAAGCCATGCATGTAAAATATCTCTTTTTATTACAATAGTTTTTCCTGAATACCATGTTTCTTTTATGTTTGCTCATGGAATCCTGGTGAGCAGGTGAAGGTGCCAGTTATAGTGGTGGGCTGTAAACTGGATTTGAGAGATGACAATCAGCATCTGAGCCTGGAACAGGTGATGTCTCCTATAATGCAACAGTTCCGGGAGATTGAAACTTGCATTGAATGCTCAGCTTTTAAACATATTCAGGTATATTTTGATAACCTCATGGGAGGTTACTTGTTGCCTTTCTTTTTCCCTTCCTAACATTAACTTCTCATTTTTTGAATTTTAATCATCTGTTTACAGATTCCTGAGGTTTTCTACTATGCACAAAAAGCAGTGCTACATCCTACAGGCCCGCTGTTTGATCAAGAGACACAAACTTTGAAGCCCAGGTGTGTAAGAGCGTTGAAGCGTATATTCATTCTTTGTGATAATGACAAGGATGGAGCCCTCAGTGATGCAGAATTGAATGAATTTCAGGTTACTCCTATTTGCTGTATTTGAACATCAGAATTGCCTATATTGTACCAATCATTGGAGTTCTGTTAGATACTTGAAAAGCATAACTTACGTTATATTGTTATGTTTTTGTGAATCATAATGTATCTAATAGTTAAGCTAAACAGGTCAAATGTTTCAATGCTCCATTGCAACCTTCTGAAATAGTGGGTGTTAAGAGGGTCGTACAAGAAAAAATTGCTGAAGGAGTTAACGACCGTGGCCTAACATTGACAGGATTCCTCTTTCTTCATGCGTTATTTATTGAGAAAGGGCGTCTGGAGACAACATGGACTGTGCTAAGGAAATTTGGATACAATAATGAAATCAAGCTTGCTGATGATTTAGTTCCAATTATACCAAAGCGAACCCCTGATCAGGTAATATGTTGTTGATGCTGTATTCCTTATTAGAGAATTTGCAAGTAGAAATAAGATAGTCTTCAACTTGTGAATAATTACAGGAACTATTGGGCTTAATACTTATAGCTATTTTTATTGCATCCAAAGGTGATTAGGACAAGCCTTGTCTTAAAAAAATAGTGCGGGAGGCACATATGTAGCATAACATAGGCTCATCTTACTTTCTCATCTTAATTTTGTTGCTTCATATGATCTGAAGCTTGCAACATGGTGTCATGATAAGTTACTATTTTAATTACATAAGATTTGCATGTCATACATGCCTATTTTCCTGTTTCTTTCTGGAACTTCATGGGTATCATCCACATTCTTCTTAAAGTATAACTAGATTGGTTACGTCAAACTAGGAAAATAGGGGAATAGATTGATCGAAACTTGATTAGCGTACAAGTGTAGCTCTCTAATCACTTCATTGTTAAGGATTCCCCAACTACTTCATTTATTAGGACCTCTAACTCATTACATTAATAACCTATTCTAACACTCCCCGTCACGTGCAAGCCAGATAATATAAGTATTGTAAGTGAGGAAAACAAACTTCACGTCACAAAGCTTAATAGACACTCACTTGGACTCAATGAACCTGAATTTTACCGCTGCACTCTTGGACATCACTGCAATACGTTGGCTACAGAACGGGGAAAACCAGCTGCTACACACTTGAGTAGCACATCTCAACACCAATTCGCTACACACCTGGGTAGCATAACACAAATCAAATCTGAAGGCAGCCCAACAAAAAGAAAGTGATTGAAAACTGGTCAACAAAGTCGCCGACGCGTGGGCACGTGGTGGCCGGCGGTGGCGTGTGAAGCCAAGCACGGCTATGGGGGCTTCGGGAAGTGCAAGTCGGCCGAACGCAATGCAAGGAAGATGCACATGACGACGGAGAGAATAGGAGACAGTTGGAATTGAGTGGATCTGAAGCAAAAGCTTTATGAACTCCGTGGCTTCTGGTGGCGTGTGAGCCACACGTGTTGCCCAGAGAGGATTGCAGCCTGTTGGGGAAGGCCAACCAGAGGTCCCTAAGTTGGTGACAGTTGGTATTGACGACTATAGCACACCGGAAGATGGTAAGAGCAACAGGCAGACGTTCGAAAACGGAAAGAGGCACTGTAAAACGGGACTAAGCTGCCCTGCCCACTCGTCAAAATCAATACGAGTGGGCAGAACTACGTATCAAGCAAAAACTTAACCAAATGTCGAATCAGATCTGAGACCTACACCAGAGACGCTCGAATACCATGTAAAACTAGGAAAATAGGACAGTAGATTGATCAGAACTTGATTAGCAGTACAAGAGTAACTCTCTATTTATAGAGAGAAACACGAACATCTCATTAATGAGGATATCCCAACTACTTCATTTATAACAACCTCCAACTCACTACATTAATGACCTATTTTAACTGTTAACTTCGCTTATGATTGTATTGTTTTGTAGAGTGTGGAGCTGACAAATGATGCCATTGAGTTTCTGAAGAGCGTTTTTGATTTGTTTGACGGAGACAGTGTATGTTGTAGCCTCTGACTTGAATAGCCATTCATCTCTTTTAAAATAATTTTCATGTGTTTTGTACAATTAACTAGGTTTTTCATCAAAACATGAAAGTCCTTACCACATTGATGTTTTCTCTTCCAAGGATGGTGTCCTGCGACCTATTGAACTTGAAGATCTCTTTTCTACAGCGCCAGAAAGGTATGAATGTCTTGTTTAGTCTGATGCTTAACTAGACTTCTGTTCATAGGATCATGATGATTTCCCGTTCTAAAATCCTATCTAGTATCTTAGTAACATTATATTAAGCATCTTGTGAGAGTAACCTTAATTATTCTAAATTTTCTGTATTTTCTTAAAGCTGAAGCATGAAAGCATAATTCATCAGTAGTTATCTATGCTTCGTTTGAATCGTTTTACCCCCGCTGTTGACCATTGTATTTATTCTATTATGACAAGCTTTCGGTATTAATTTTTCTTACTTACAATATTAAAAATTTGTTTAAATACTAGCCCTTGGATTGAAGCCCCATATAAAGATGCTGCAGAGAGAACTGCATTAGGAGGGTTGTCACTTGATGGGTTTTTGTCAGAGGTATGCATATCCCGGCTATATTAACACTCTTCTTACAATGTCTTCTGTTCTCCGCCTTATGGTTCTTATGAAATGTTTTCTTGCAGTGGGCCCTTATGACACTGCTAGATCCAGTTCACAGCATGGAAAATCTTATATACATTGGATATCCTAGTGATCCTTCTTCAGCCATACGCGTGACAAGGAGAAGACGGTTGGATCGCAAAAAGCAGCAATCAGAAAGAAATGTTTTCCAGTGCTTTGTTTTTGGCCCCAACAAGGCTGGAAAATCTGCGTTGTTGAACTCTTTTCTAGGAAGGTCTATTTTCTGAATTTTAGATGTGATTAAAGCATGTTTTTGTTCATGTTGTATTTCATATTTCTATTTGTTTATCCAACAAGTGTTAATCTTTCAAAATTTTGAATCCAGGCCTTTCCCTGATACTTCTGATCCAACGAACGATGAGCGTTTTGCAGTAAATTTTGTTGATCAACCTGGGGTGAGTGCCATAACTAGATGATTTATGAGATATATTCTTCCCTATGAGTTTTTTGAATACTACATTGTCTAGCAAGCTCCCTTTGAAAATTGGATATGACTAAAGATACACTATAAAAGTAATAAATATAATGATATAACAAATTAATATGTATAGTTAGTATGGAGTGCATTCATCATAAATGTTGTATACATAAATATATACATATTATTAAAACAATTTAGAACTGAAATGGATACGCGTATGAAAAGGAAAGAATGAAACTAAATTTGCATGTATCCTTTTATCAAAATTGCACTCTTTGAAGAACACAAAATCGTTAGATCAATTTTTTCCTTGTTAAATGCAAAAAATTAGGGCCTTCAAAATGAAGACAAGAAATCATTGGAGTTAGTTTGTCTGAAAGAAACAACTGATTTCTTAGTAAATCTGGCCTTCTGTTGGAAAGATAGAGATATAGTCTTTTCTCGTCTTTAGCATGTTCTAGCCCGTCTACCAGTCTTAGTGTGTCTACTACAAATCCCATCAGAAACTAGAGACACAAGATCAGAACTTAAAGTCGTGTGTCTGACTCATTTCTACCATGTCAGTATTTGGCACGTGCCCAAACAGGACACACCTAATTTTGGGGTCTGTGTACTGTATCAGTGTTCGTATAAAATTAATCTCATCCACCCATGTCAGTCACTTGGTTTCTAACCTGTGTTTTGTTTGTGGTTTATCGTGATGTCGTTCCATTGGGATCTGTTTTTGATGGGCTGCATGTTTTAATGTCTCCTTGCAGGGAACTAAGAAAACAGTAGTATTGCGTGAAATACCTGAAGATGGAGTTAAGGAATTGCTGTTCAATAAAGAGTCTTTGGCTGCCTGTGACATAGCAGTGTTTGTTCATGACAGGTAATTCAAAGGTTTTAACTAATATTTCTAATTACCTTACAAGTTTTATTGCAACTTTCTTCTAGCAGTAGCATGTATCCTTTTCGGTACCAATCCTATAGTTCTCTTTAGCTTACTAGGTTCAAGTATTTCAACCTCCAGATTTAAATTCAGTGGTTTCAAGGATACTCTCCTTTATATTATTATCCTCTACCAAATTTGTCTTTCAATGGTCAATGTATGGATTTTGTTATATCATGAGCATCCTCATTGTTGGAATCATTTCCTTACCAGCAAAATAAAGAAGAGTTCAAAGTTAAAAAAAATGTTGAAATTATCCTTAAAATATATTTGGATGGTAAAGTTTGATTGTATCGATTATAGGTTCTTAGATTGTTGAATTGCTTGGGGAATGCAACAGTTTTTTTTATCCAAACGTGTTCTCAAGATTTCTATTTAATAATTCTGAGTGTTCCCCTTATTTTCTATCTTGAGTGTGTCTTGACAGGTTTGGTATTTTTATGCCAGTTTTGGCCTGAGTTTGCTGTAAGCATTGTTTCAACAATGTATCTAAATATGCTCTTGGTGTTGTGCTGATCTTAAAATTTATGCTCCGTTTTGTTTGTAGTTCTTCTGAGTCCTCTTGGAAGAAAGCATCTGAATTGCTTGTGGAAGTGGCTGGTCATGGTGAGGATACTGGGTACGAGGTGCCTTGCCTCATTGTTGCATCTAAAGATGATTTGGATTCATTTCCAATGGCAATACAAGATTCTACAAGGGTACTGCTTTTCTTTATCACTTATTGTACTGAGTGACATATACAAATTGATTCAATCCCAGTCATGTAACTGTAGTCTATTTCGAGACAAATAGATGTAGTGATATTAAACTAATGGAGTGAACTTGAGTCAACAATGCCTGTTAGAAAATCCCCATGCTCTATATTAGCACATTTTGGATTTTCTAAATAGTTTTCTGAGGCATGCCCTAACAGTTACGTTTTAAGGAACTTAGGTCATTTTATTATTTGCAGGTAAGCCAAGATATGGGAATAGAGGCTCCTATACCTATCAGCGCAAAACTGGGGGATTTTAATCACATATTCCGTAGGATAGTAAGTGCTGCTGAGCATCCTCATTTGAGCATTCCTGAAACTGAAGCTGGGAGAAGCCGAAAGCAATACCGTCGGCTTGTGAGCAACTCTCTTATGGTTGTCTCAGGTATATTGGTTTTGGAGATTGTCAACTTTTCTTGTTTGAGTCAAAAAGGAGGTTTGTTGTTTTGCTTGATACTGTCCATGTATCTAGAGATCTGGTGAACAACTTGTCCAATTGAAGCCATTCTTTTGTGTGCTTGATGGTGTTGGCTTTGCTCTCACTTGCAAACGTATATCTGAAGTGCAAGGTTGTCCCAAACTTCCCCCATTTAGTCCTAAAGCATCCATTCGAATTCACGCGGACTACACCTGTACATGATTTGTAACCTAGCCTAAGTTAGCCAAAGGTTAACTCCTAACCCGCACCCTAAACCTGCTCCCAAACAGGTGACCTCCTGGGATTCAGACCTCTGACCTGTAGGAGGTGAGAGAGCTCACTTGAGTGCTTCTTAATGCTAGCTTTTAATTGGATACAGTTGTCATGGCGTCTATCTCTCTGGCTTTGCTTTGCCCTCCATACACCAAAATAGTTATATGCTAAGTTGGCTTGGGAAGTTAATTTTTATACACCTGTAATTGTCACTGCACTTGTTATCCTAATAAACTTTCGTTAAATGTTTATTTGATATTGCTTGTAGCCATACTATATTTTTCATGTCATACAAGTAGTTTGAGTGATGATCAGTTTATTGCTGTGTTCTGTATTATATGTTGCAAATGCTTGATGTTGTGTTATGTTGTTCAGTTGGAGCTGCAGCAGTTATTGTTGGACTGGCAGCTTACCGAGTTTATGCAGCAAGAAGGAACTCATCTGGCTGAGGGTTCTCAACTTTTTTATGGCATTTGTCGTAGGATTTTATCACGTGCCCATTTTAGACAAAGTAGAATATCTGTAGATGTGCAATGAAAACAAGTATTGTGCAGCAGGGCTTGTGATATAAAAAGTTCTTCAAATAAATGTTGTAATAAGTGGTATGAAAAATTTCAGGAAATTTACACAGTTTTGGTGCTGCAGTTCGAGTTAACACTTTTTTTTAATAATTATTATATGCTAAACTCACTTAGATGCCAGATTCCGATGAGATAGTTAAGGAATAAGATTACAATCAGAAAACATACTAAGATGTTCATTATATGCAATTTATTTCAGCTACTGCACTGTTGTGTTGTGTTAACTGTTGCAAAAGGTGAGCTGGAGATTGTTGCTACTTTATTCATATAACTCTGGGTGATAATATCATATGGGTCTGCAGCTATACCCATCAGCAATCTTGGTTGAACGTTTTGTTTCATGTTTCTTCCATCTGTTATTCCTCCCCTTACAGACCTGAATTGGCACCTCTATCGGGTACTCGCCTACTACTTCCTTCTCTAGCTTCACACACGTCCTCCGGAAGGTCTCCACGGTGACATGAACCTTAAAGTCCAGGTTGAACAGCAACTTCATCTCCAACCTGTTCATTTCTGCTGTGCTCACTCCTCCCACTTTTGCATAGTACGCATTATTGTGAGACCTTCAAACATAAGGAGACAATCAGGACTCAACTTAATGTGCACAATCAGCAAAACATGGATTCGATACTCACTCATCATCTGCATACTTGGCAGCTATCAGGACGCTGGTGATTAGGAGGCGGTGCGCGTTGAGATTAGTGAGGCAACAGCCCGTCCGCTGGATGAATCTGTCCATGTACATGTACGCAAGAATGAAGCAAGAAGTGCTGCAATTTGCGTACTTGAAGATGCGCTCAAGGTACCGTCCCACGCTCAATGCAGGAGCTCTCTGGCTGTGGAATATGGTGATCTCATCTTTCTTCTCCGATGCCTTGTCCGGTTTCTCGTTCTTCGAGATGGACTCCTCCAGAAATGAAGAAATAAGGAATAGGACTCGCGGAGTAGTTGAGTCTCCTTGATGGGATCCATATAATCCAAGAGACTTGTAGATTTGTGAATCAACTAGGGCATTGACGGCCATCTTCTCCATGCCTATGAGGATGCAAAAATGCTAGAAAATGGGCACGAAACAACTATTTCGATGTTGAGCGGCTTTACCAAATTGAAATATTCTTTTCTTTCAAGTAAGGTCACCAATATAACATGTCAGTAACATGCCAATGAGAACTATATCTCAAAGATGGATTGCTCGGGAAATGCAGTATTTACGAATGGGAGGATCAGGACGTGTGTGACATAGTTCATAATATAAACAAGTATATCATTACAGTTTAGGGACTGTTGAAAACTACGGATTTAGACTCTAAACTAATTAATTTGCCATTTTAGAAATCCATTAATTTCAGCTCTTTTGTTCAAATCTGTTCAATTTTTATATTGTATTATTGAGGCGGACAACAATATATTTGTTTGTAATGATACAAAATAGTTTTACAAAATATGAATGTACTAGTAGAAGTTTTTTTAACGTGTTGTGTATAATTTTTTTTTGATCAGCAAAGCGAATTAAAATTAAAACCTCTTTCGAAGGAAAAGAGGAGTGTTATAACTTACAAACCATTGAGAAAAAGACTAAAACCAACAACAACCTACCCATGATCTGCAACAAACCAACACTTGAAACACAGATGACCCAAAACCCAAAAATGATAACCCAAGCACCATCGATAATTACAAACAAACCATTGAAAACCATAAGGAAGAGAAATAACAACATTAGCCCTTTTTGTGATCAAACTTGAAAGACGTAGATCGAGCTTGAAAGATGAGCTGATTTGAACCTCTTGTATAAGGGCTTGAAGAGCCAAAATGAAATTGCTGGATTTTCCAGCTCTGCTTCCAGAAACAAGCTGGAAAGAGGAGATTCCAAAGATGGTGAAGAAGAGGTTTAGATCTGATGAGAGGATGTGCCTTGATGAACCTGCAAAAGCCATTTTAAAATACAGCTCCTTCCAAATTTGGTTGAAGAAGAATCCTGCAGAATGGCTTTGATGAATTCGAAGACTGCTTGAAGAAAGCTGCAGGGAGGCCAAGAAAAACACACACGAAAAACAACCTACCCACACACACAAGCTTGACTGGCAAAAGATAGGAGGAGGAAAGAAACCCACACACAAGATATGATCTTAAAACTAAACGGGGAAGGTCTTACCAAACTCACCACAGTACCCACACCCACCCCCAATCCCCAGACCCCAAGAGAGAATCCAAAAGAGCCACAGAGAGAGGTAACTTGATATTCAAGCAACCATTTGAGAAACAAGGGAGGATGAATCCATTGAAAGAGGAGCAAAAAAGACTTTGCCATCCAACTCCAAATGCCAACCATCTCTGTACCAACCATCTCCCTCCCTGAGAGAATAGGGAAAAGACCAAAGAGATATAAGACTTATACTGCACACCTTGATTTCTTCAGATGAAACCCTGAAAGAATCTAGCTTGGGAAACAAGCAACCATTGCTGCAAGAACTCTGAAGGACGAATTGAAAACAGTGAGATGGAGCTGAATCTGATCATGAAGATTTCCTCAGATAAAAGAGATCCATTCCTTCTGCTACATGATGAAGAGTCATCAGTACTGAAGAAGAGAATCACCTCTTATTTTCCACCTGCAACATGATTTTGGGGATGCTTGCCAATGATTAAAAGAGAAGCAATAACCTTCTGATTTGAACTTTGCCCATTCCCAAGAGTAGGATTGATGTTGAATTTTGATAAAAATGTCCTCAGCAGTAAGGAAGCTATTTTCAAAAATTGCTAGATTCCTAGCCAATCAGATCTGCCAAGACCAAGGTTGTAGTAGCTGTTTTGGAGCTCTTGGAACTGACCAGCAGACCCCCCACCAGTTAATTATCAATGACCAAACCTTCCAAGCTCTACTGCAACACATAATTGTATGAGCTGCATCTTCCAAGTCTATCTGGCAAATTTGGCATGTTATACCCTAGAGAGACAATTGGAGGCCTCTTGGATCCAAGAAGCATTTTGTAGGAATTGCTTCCAAACAAGCTAGCCATCAAAAGGCAGAAATTTTAGTAGGAACTCCTGGAATCCACAAGGCTTTTGTCCAATCTGCAGCAATGACTGGAGCTGATAAGTTGTTATCTAATAGCTTGTATGCCTTTTAAACTGAGAATCCTCTTGGATCAGCATTCCAGATTAGAAGATCATCAGAAGCTGATAGGGTAATTTGAGATAGAATTTGTTGGAGAGTCAACCAATCAGATTCAGCTCTTCCTCTAGGGATTGATCTGAAATACAAATCTTAAACTTCCTCTTGATAAGCCTCTGCAACTGTAATTTTCTTTTCTGCAGCTCAGATATATAATCTTGGAAAAAGAACTTTGAAAGAGCTTTCCCCCCACCAAATATCTGACCAGAAATGTACCCTTTGGCCATTGCCTAATCTCTAGTTTAGACCTCTTATTCTAAAAAGACCTTGAAATGAGGGATCAACATTGATTGCTAGGATGTGAGATAGGAAACTGGAGCTGTTTATTTCTGAGAAAGAGCTTAGATCCCACTCAGAATCCCTCCACCATATTTACTACAAATCACCTGTTTCCACAATGAATTTCTGTCAAGAGTAAACCTGCACCACCACTTAGAAAATAGTGCAATATTCATTGTTGAGAGATTTTTGATACCAAGTCCCCCTTCTAATTTTGATCTGCAGACCTTTCCCCAATTGTCTTTGCAAAATGTTTTAGCTTCCGAACTTCCATGCCACAAGAATCTTCTTTGCCAAGACTCCATTGATTTATCACTCCTTTTGGAGCTTTTATTATTGAAAAGTAGTAGAGAGGGAGAGCACTGAGGGTTGATTTAATGAGAGTGACTCTCCCTCCCAGGGATAGAGTTTTTGTCTGCCATAGTCCAAAAGATGCTTTAAATTTCTGAATTATAGGATTTCAAGTTTTGTTCCCTTTGTGATTTTCCCCCAGAGGAAAGCCTAGATAGGTTGTTGGCAATTTGGCTGGAGAGCATTCCAATATATCCAGAAGAAATTGCTCCTCCTCTTCCCTCAGATTTAGGAAGATTGCCACTGAGTTATCATAGTTGACTAACAAGCCTGCTGTTAGTTTAAACATTGTGAGAGCAAACTTGAGACTGAAGGCAATGTGAGAGTTTGCTTGTATGAAGAAGATTGTATCATCTGCAAACTGGAGATGAGAGATAATTGGCCCTGCTGAGTTGAACTGAATTCCTTGTAATTGATTCTGTCTAATTGATGCTTTCATTATCTGATTTAAACCTTCAGCTACAATTACAAATAGTAGAGGTGATAGTACACATCCCTGTCTTAGACCTCTTGCCATTTTAAAATCTGGACTTGGAGCTCCATTAATCAAGATTGAAACACTTGCTCTTAAGCATGAAATTATCCACAGCTTCCAAAGAAAACCAAAACCCATTTTTGTTAGTATCTGCATAATGAAATTCCAACTCACCTTATCAAATGCTTTCTCAAAGTCTGCTTTAAAAATGATGGCTTTGTGATAACTGTATTTCAGATAATTAACCACTTCAGAAGCAATTAAAATCCCATCAATGATTTGTCTTCCAGGGACAAAGCATGATTGCTCTTCTCCCACTAGAAAGGTAATGACATGTTTAAGTCTCATTGAGAGCAGCTTGGAAAGAATTTTTTATGATCTCCCGTAAGACTGATTGGTCTGTAGTCATCTAGGGAAAGAGGGGCATCATTCTTTAGGATCAGGGTCATAAAAGAGGAATTGATACCCTTTCCTAATTGACCTGTTTGATAGAAGCTGTGAAGAAAGAGCATAAAGTCTTCTTTGATGATTGGCCAGCAAATTTGGAAAAATTTTAGTGTGTATCCATTTGGACCTGGGGCTTTATCTGCATTACAAGCCATTACTGCAATGAAAGCTTCCTCTTCAGTAAAAGGCAATTCTAGCCAAGTTGCTTGATCTCTTGATAAGACGGAAAATGGGAGATCATTTAGAGATACATCTGATTGCACATCTGTAGTGAATCTTTTTGCAAAATGAGTTGTTGCTGTAGCTTTGATTTCCTGGGGAGAATTGAGCATACTATTGTCTACCAAAATGTGGGAAATTCTTTTCCTTGTTCCATTATAGTTTGCAACCCTGTGAAAATATTTTGAACCTTTGTCACCCTCATGAAACTACTTTTTCCTAGCCTTTTGACTCAAGAGTTTTGATAGGAGTTTGAATTTCTATATCAAGACAGCCTTTAAAGCTCCTCTGCATGAGATTTCCTGAGGGGATAGAGATCTGTGCACCACTATACAATCAAGATCATCTATAGCTTTTGAGAGTGATACAATTTCTGTTTCTAAAAATCCAAAAACCTATGATTTCCAGTTTTTTAAATCCGCCTTCAATAATTTTAGTTTCATCCACAAAAAATAGTAAGGCTGCCCATGTATTGATAAGAATCCCAGAAACGTTTTACTGCAGTGAAAAATCTTGAGTCCTCAGTCCAAATATTGAGAAACTTAAAAGGTCTTGGCCCCCAATCCACTTGATCATCAAATAAAATAAAAATGGTCTATGATCTGAAATGCTTCTGGGGAGGCAGAGTTGTGTGAGAGAATTGAATTTTGCCAGCAGATCTTGTGATACAAGGAACCTATCTATCCTTGAAGCTCTTGATTGAGGCCCAAACCAAGTGTATTTGCCTCCTTTTAAGGGAAGATCAATTAAGTTTAGGTTGGTAATAAAATTCTGAAAGCAAAGCATATCAAGTATAAGGCAATGATCTGGGAGATCCTTGATTTTCTACTCCAATGAGAGCCAAAGATTTCTTCTTCCAGAGATTGAATTTGGAGCATAAATGTTTATGATACAACAATCAAAATCGAAAAGGACTAGCTTCCCCAGCCATATAAGAGTTTCCTCCAATAGAGAGTAGTTAGACATTATAAAATCCTCATCTTTCCAAATAGATAAAATACCTCCAGCACTGTCTATAGCATCCAAATGACAACAACTCCACCCCAAGAAAGGCCACAAGCTCTGAGAAGATTGTGAAGGAGAGAGTTCAACTTTGTTTCTTGCAAAAGAATAAAATTAGGATCTTGCTTGGACAACAAGGCACTGAGACTTCTCCTTTTTTTCTTGGAGGATATTCCTCTCACATTCCATGAGAGAAACTTCATATGGTAGGATTAAGGGGAGGCAGGAATGGTGGCACTTTTATCCACCAAAGTCTCAGAATCTGAGTCCATTTCAAGATCTACAAAATCATCTTCAGGACCTCCCTCAAGATCAACAACTACATACCCCACGTGGTATGTATAATTAAACAAAAAGATAAGGAGACTATGTTTTTGGAAAGGGTTTCACATTATTTTTGGTCTTTTAAATTTGTATCACGTAAGTACTGAACTACATCCACAAGAATCATCGTCCAAAATGTCGTGATTGTAACAATTATTGTTAATAGAACCCTTCTACACCTTCTGCTTATATTGTATGAGATGGAAACCTTATGGCTTCACTTAATCTTGTCTGAACGAAAGTGTACGAAGATAGATAGAGAGAACGAATATGATAGGACTAATATGAGAAGATAAACCAATGATGTTCTTCGAGAATAACAGTTGAGCAATGTCGAGGACTCGAGGACGTTGGTACCTTGAAGTTTCGGTAAGGCTCGAGGTTTTCAGGTTTATAAAATAATGCATGATTTGTGTTTATATGATATGGTTTTCCAATGCATGCTTTTGAAGTCATTGTTGTTTATCGCTATATTTGTTTGCATAAAATTTTGATTATTTTCAGTGAAGTTGGGCTTCAGGGGTAGTTTATTAAATTTTTATTTATTTTTAGTTCGATAATGATTTGTGTCATGCGTTTAAGTTTCGAAATTCTACAAGTGCTTTGGGTTCCTTTTTTTGAAAATCATCATATACAAATGGTGAGGGTTTTGTGCATTCTAGCTAAAAAAAAGGCAAGAAATGTCATGGCTTTTATGCATGTCGGAACTAAAATGCAAAAGAAATTTGTGTGTGCTTAGTATTTCAATTATGTAAGAAAAAAATGGTGTGTCCATGAGGCTAATTTTGGCTTGATTGATTGATTGCAAAGCTATCACCTACGAGAATGAAAAAAGGACTAATCTTCGTGTACACACCAAAGCTAATTTTTATCTCGATTCAATTTTTTTTCTTCAAAAAAGTAATTCTCATTCGAAAAGGAGACTATATTTTTTAATTTCTGAAGATTTTAATAACTCTACGAATTTTT
>JAYMSV010000833.1:0-14774 GCA_036897745.1 Erodium moschatum | reverse complement strand
ACCACGTAAATTCTCGTGTTCTTGTGTGATTGCTTATTTTTCTCTTGATTTCTTCTTGCTTGAATATTGTTCCACGTTGTTATACCCCAACAACTTACTGTCATATGGTAAGAATCCAATGTGTTTGGCTATTTTTAACAATTACCTACCATAATTGTCATGTTTTAACAAATCCATACCCTCCCTATTAGGTTCGTCAAACTAATGAAAATATCACGTGGTTTACAACTAACTCATGGAAAAATTAAGCTGTTTTACAGCTAACTCCATTCATCACTTCTTACCATGAAACCTCCCAGCCTCACATGCCAAAAAATTTACCCTCACATGTCAAACCTCCCAACCTCAATTCATCACTTCTTACTCTCAACACTTGATAATTTTACCCTACAACTCAACACAAATGTATATTCAACACAGTGGACAACATTCAAATGGTAATCAACAAAAACTTCCATTTCATTTCATTCAAAAGGTTGGAAATTACAAACACAAGGACATACAACTTCTCCTATTCATCTACAACAACATATACAATCCAAACCAGATGCACAAAAACAGAGAAATACATTTCACAATCATCAACAATATTTTGTTCTTCTTCTCCAATTCAACTTTCTCATTCAGGACTCCAGCTATCTCCAATTCCAGTATTTCAATCAACTCATTCTTCCCTGCGATTTTCTTATCAAGTCTTGCATTTTTTCTTTCCAATTCAGTTAATTCTTTATGCAGCTTCACACCTTCTTCATCCACAATCTTAATAGTGCACTCCATTGCTTTCATTCCTGCATACAAAACAGGCAACACCCTTTTCCCAACAACACAAGTCTCATCATCAATCCACTTGAAAAAAGTGCACTTTCGTGAACTTTGCAAATGCCATTCCAGCTCAGATTGAACAACTTTGGAGACTCAGATTCAACATCGCATCAACGTTTCCATAAATCATAACCTTACACTTCAACTAAAGAAACCCTAGATCTACGATTTAGGGCAAAATTTAAACTCACCTTATATCGTGCGCACCCTGCAAATCTCCTCCCAGGGTTGTTGTTCCTCAAGGCAGTTCTAATTGGAGTTGACAGACCGCAATAGTACCTCAGGACATCATCTCCCATCGTCTCTGACCTCTGACCTCTCACGACCTCTCTCTCTTTTTCAGTTGTTGCGTCATGCGTGTATGAACCATGAAGTAAAGCCCAAACGAAGAAGACACACATTCAAGGGTAATCTAGCCATTTAAAAAAAAATAAGCAGCCATGTGCCAAACACGTGTTTTTTGAACAGTTCACAGACGAAATGACTAACGATGTTAAAATTCAAAGGTTTGGGTAATCATTCGTTAAAAAAATACTCCAGGGTATGCATCCCACAATCACGTAAACTTCAGGATAGTTCAATGTAATTAACCCTTATATATTAAAAATTATTCAGTGTGTATCGTTTTTAGCCTCAATCTTTTCTCTATATTATACTCTAATAAGATTAACAATGTGACAAACATTAAAGACTAAATTCAAAGGTTGTATTGATGATGCTCTAACGACAAACATCCCAGTTCTATCTGATACACAACATTCAAGGCATTATCTTCTTTTAGTTATAAGTTATTCTCTCTATTTTTTTTCAAATGTTAGGAGTAAAAATTGATCTAGTTGGAATTTGGAAGTGGTTATTTGGGTTTAAAATCTATTAAAATATATTAAATTAGCTTGTTGATGTAATAGAGTCATATAGTGGTGAAACTCCAATTAACTGACAAATTCTGTTAATTTGACTCAAATATGTGTTTTTTATCTGATTTAACACCCGATAGGCGATAGCCCCGATATTTTGCCATTTTTTTTGTAATTAAACAACAAAACACATATAATAATATTAAACATAAAAAAAACTCTAAAACATAAAACACATAACATGCTACTTTCCGGGACTACCAACGACCTTCTATGCCGCATTGATGTGAAGACGCCTCTTTGGTGCGTCTCCGAGGGCCTCCCACCACGTGTGTTTGGTAAACGTAAAACCCATTGTGAGTTCGTAGTCGTCCTCAGTGACAACTAACAAGTGTTCGTTGAGATACCCGAACCAACTATGCTGCACATGCTCCCAATATCTCGTCGAACCTCTTGCATTTTATGCTATTCTTCCCAAAATGGTCTTTGATACGCATGGGTTATAACATGAGCGTTTGGCGGAGCGAAAACTACGAAGTGGAGGAACACGTCGCCCCAATAGTCGGTGTCGATGACGACATGTTCTAGCCATGTGAACAATAGCCGATATTCTTCTACGGTTGACCTGCTACCCTTAGCGATGTCATTGTTGGAGCAAAGACAATGATGCGTAGATAAAACATGGAAGGAAGATAGTAGGGTGAGGGTTTCTGTTTGAGGCGTTATAGACTTCGAAGCACCGAGGGTGTTATATATAGTTAAAAATATTCAATTTTAACGTTAACAATAATTAATTACCGTTAATTCGGCGCTTCGGTTACCACGCCACAAAGACTAGTAAAAAAAGCAGCGGAGCATCGCCACATGTCGACACGGGGTGAGCTGCATTGACTCGATGTGAGATTTTTTTTATTTGATTTAACACATGATAAGCCCGATATACCCGATATTTTGTAATTAGATAACAACAGACATATAATAACGTAATAGTATTACACATAAAAACATATAAAAAAAACTTAAAATCATATAAACATAAAAGCATAACATGCTACTTCCTGGGCCTACCAACGACTTTCTATTCCGTACCAATGTGAAGACGCCACTTCGGTGCGTCTCGGAGGACCTCACATCACACGTGTTTGGTAAACTTAAAACCCACAATGAGTTTGTAGTTGTTCTCAACGACAACCAACAAGCGTTCGTCGGGATACTCGAACCGACTAATCCGCACATGCTCCCAATATCTCGTCGAACCTCTTGGATTTTATGCTATTCCTCCAAAAATGGTCTCTGAAATACATTTGGGTTATAACATGAGCATTTTTCGGAGCGAAACCACGAAGTAGAGGAATACGTCGACCCAATAATTGTACGAACATTAGTCGGTATTCTTCTTCGGCTGACCATGCTACCTTTGCAACAATCATTGTTGTTGCGACAACAACGATGCAGAAGCGGAGCATACAAGGAAGATAGTAGGGTGAGAGTTTCAGTTTGTGAGGTGTAATAGACTTCGAAGCACCGATGGTGCTCTATATAGTAAAAAAATGAATTTTAACGTTAAAAGAAGCGGTGAATTACCGCGCGTCGACACAGGGTGAGCTGCATTGACTTGTCGCAACGTTTCGTAGAGGTTTGTGACTCGCTCTAACGCACCACTGCTAAAAAACCCGTTAAACTCGACGACCGTGCGTGCAACGACAACGTTGATTTACGTTGATGGTGGAGTCGTCGAGTTTAACGATAAACACTTATCAACTTTGCAACACTACATATGCTCTAACAAACTTTTATATTATGTTAATATTTTATCGATAAGTTTCGTAATTTCAAAAGAAAATGATTATTTTGAAAGAAAAAACATGCAAATAATTTGATTAGGAAAGGCGAGACATGTTGAAGTCGATGGTTGTTGGTCAGTTTTTGTTTACTAAAGATAGTCATTAAAAAACTGTTGTAACTTGATACATGATATGAACTATGGTGACGCCTAATGTCCTGCCTAACCTCGTATTAGGAAGGACACCTATAACTGGTTCCCTATGAAGGTATCCTGGTGACATTAAGCCAAGGAGGACATTTGCTAAGAAACGAGAAGTGGAAGAACAGTTTGCAGAATATCAGGCGAGGGAAGGGAAGTAGCCCCGCCAAATGCCATGAGGCCTCCTCCAAGCCTCGTGTTGTTATGGAGGATTGGCTTCCCCCCCCCTCTAGGGGTTCCTCTACCAATTTTCGAGCTTCATTCCTGAACCAGACGCGTCACTAAGCTAGTTAGTGATCACTATAGGTGGATCCACAAACATTCAGACTATTATAATTTGCCTCAGGTCGAGTCGAAATTGATAACTTTGAGTTTTCTGTTTTTCTTTACTATTGTCTCTTTTCTAGATTCTCATTGATTTCAAATATCCGACTATACCTCATACATTTTTAGAAGATTAGTTGAAGATCTGTCCCCAAATGATCTATTCTTACTATTCTTCTCTCTATAGTTTGAATTATACTAATACTTCTTTCGTTAAAAGAAACTCATCATATATGAGGTATAAAGGTGTGCCCGCAAGATATAAAACTGAGGGTATAGTTAGATTAAATTAATGTTTGATGTGTTTGGGAAGGGTACAGTAGAATCCAGTGAATTATAGAGAAATGGTGGTGAGTTGGAGAAGGCAGGGGACCCCTATCAGCTATGTAACGTACCTTTCGTTGTTATTAAACGTTTAGTTGGTTGCATTATATAATATATGCAGAAAAGAAAGCAGGGATATTTTGAAATACCATTTGTGAAAAAACAGCTTTGTTGGAAGCTACTCAGTGTCATTGTTTTTCTGTTAATTGCTGAATGTCTTATCTACACACGCGGATTATTGTAATTAATAGCTGTATTTTAATCACCAACCAACCATAACGGACGGAGGAAAAAAAGAGCACATGTTAAGAAAGAGAGACCTTCTCCGAAATCGGGCCGATAAATCAGAAGAGTTAGTTCAGTTTATGGGCCGAATCGCGATATGTTGGGCCAAGGCCCGTTTACCATTACCTCTGAAATTTCAGTGAATGGTTGTTCTCGGTCTCCCGCCACAATTTATAGCATATACTAAAACGCATTCGATTTATGTTGATTCTCCTAAAACCCGCAGCCGCAGCCGCAGCCATGTCCTCCAAACGCCCAAACATAAAACCCTAGCCCTCTGAAATCTGTGCATGGCTTTTGAAATTGTGTGCAATGTGCTGAGGACTATCTACCTTGAGCTTCGAGTTGGGGATGCTTTCATTACCAAAGCTCTTCCACTAGGTAACACTCAATTTCACTACATTGTCCAGGTATTCGGTCTTCACTTTTTGTTCTTCTACAGATCCTTTCATGTTATGACTAATGAATCCAAGTTATCAGTGAGCTGGTGACTCTTTTTTGATCTTTTACTGTTTATTCTGAAGCTTCTGAGAAGACTTCTGTTCATAATTCTTGGTGATATGATATCACTTGCATCTAGTTTATTCTTTTGAGACACTCTTTTAGTTAATTTTGTTTATCAAGCTACATATGTGGAATAGTCTGTTGAGCGGCATACATATTGATGGATATGTGGTTTTCAGTTGATGCTTGAGCTTATGTAAACCTTCAAATCCTAGATATTGCAAAAACTGCCATCTCTTCACTTCAGTAATGCTGTACAAAGGTGTTTGCTGGCAGGTAGGGTTGTGTCAGCTACACTCCTTGCATCTGGGTTTTATGCTCTGCTCCTATTACCCTTTAATAAATTTCCCCTCTTATTCCCTTGGTATACGATTGAATGGTGATGCCTTCATGTCCTTCTTTCTTCGAGTAACAACTATATGATTGTGTGTCTCTTTGCCTCATCTTTTTACTTCAAGAAATTGGTAAACACATCTTGTAGATATATCTATAATTCCACATGCTATTGTCCTTGAGATGCTATAAGCTTCTCTCTGTTTAAATAGTCAAGTTATATAACTAGTGATGGGTAAATGTCTAACGTGGTGCAAAAAGTGAGCATAAGTTGTTGATATGCAAAAAGTTTTGCTTGTTTAATTTGATTCTTGCTAATACTTGCTGCTCCAGCAGCGTAGTAATAGAACTGATGTGGGGTCATTCGTTCTTGATTGGGAATATGTTGCTTATGATCGGGCAAAAAGATAAAATTATGCCCTTCTAGGTAGCCTATTTTTGCAGCATGTTGTTGCGTTAGTTAGTTAGTAAAAAGTAGCATGGCTATGTTATATAATATGGAAGAAATCCTTTGACTAGCACCATATAGCAACAAAAAAAATAGCTTGTAGCTAACTTTTTGTTTATGTTGTCTCCTGTTCTATGAATACTATCCTTATAAAAGTATTTTGGTGGCAGATCTTTAGCATCCGAGCGCGCAAGAATATGGCTGGAAATGACATCAAGGTTGATGTTTGTATATTTGCTTTTCACATGCTGCATCGTAATGATGAACCAGTTATTCAGGAGCAACTAGAAGTTCGTAAAAAGGTCTTGCTATTTCTTATTTTTCCTGATTATCTCAAGGCTTTCTTGCAATTTTCCTCTCTCTGATTTTAATGATTGTCTGTTATGAGGGCTTTAAAAGTGATTGTCAAGCCATAATTCAGTATGCAAGGTTTTCTGTATGATATATTAGTGTAGTGGATAGAGAGCCTCCTGTAGAGTTTTTTAGGGTTTATGCAAGGTTTTTCTGTTGATATATTTGAGCAAACAGTTTATGCTAAAGTTTAGGGAAACCAACCAATACCGTAGGGGAAACAAAAATGAGATAATAGAGGATTGGTAGGAGAGACCAAAAAAAAGATGAAAAAAAACCCGGGAGAAACAGATCCTATTTCTCATCGAACCAGAGGTGTCCGGTTGAGAACCGGTGATAGACTTGGCAAACCGATGTTCACCGGTTCAAAATCTGATTTTGTAAGGTCAGAACTGTCAGTTCACCGAGAAAACTGAAATGGTGAGTTACTGGGCCTTATCTTTGGGCCAACCCCCAAAGAAGGATGCCCCAAGGCCCGAATGTCTTTAGGTTTGGATGCACATGTGCAGTTGAAAAGTCTTCTTGATATCCAACCGATGAAGAGGCCAATGATGGACTGCGACAATCGATATGAATAGGTGAACAAAAACAATTTTGAAAATAAAAGAAAATGTATTACCATAGTCAAGCCCAAACTTTTGGGTATGGCCTTTAGCAACTAGACGGGCATTGAGAAGATCTACATGTCCATCTGGCCTTATTTTGACTATGTAGACCTGATGACATCCAACAATATACTTCCTCAAAGGAGGAACCAACTCATAAGTACATTAGAAATCCCATAACAAACATTTCATCAATCATATCTTTTCGTCAACTCTTATCTGATAATGCTTCATTGATAGGTGTAGGATTAAAAACAATAGACAAGTAAAAAACTAATATGAGAGAGATAGACGATGGTAACTACGAAATAATTAAGGCGGATGAGGATTACACATAAATCGGCACCACATTTGATAGCAAGAGGCATGTCAATGTCTGGAGATAGTATCATGATAGGTTGAGATGCTGGAGAAGTATACAAGCGCATTGTGTCATCTACAGAGCGTACAACAGGAGGCACGCAATTAAACACAATTACGTCAAGAATAAACATGTAAATGAGGTGGTGCAGGTTGAGACTCTAGAAGAGAAAAGAATGAGGGAATAGATATGATATCACAAATATTATGATTATCTGACTCAGAAGAAGAAAACTAAGACGTGGACTTGAAGAAGGAAACATCAACATAGATGAACTAACGATTAGTTCTATAAGTAATATTTATACCCTTTTTGGAGTCGTGAGTATTCCAAGAATATGCACTTGATAACCTTAGTAGCCGTGAGTTATATTTCTCCTATAACGTTTATCATGAAAAAAAACAAGTACACCCAAATGTGCGATGAGAAAGAGCATATAATCGTTTGGAAATAAAACAGAGAAAGGGATTTAGTTTTTAAGACTGATGATGGAATGCGATTAAACAAATAGTCACTAGTAAAAACGTATCAGCTCAAACACGATGAGGCTCACGGTGATGGAGTATAAGGGTCTGAACAGATTCTATAAGATGACAGTTTTTGCGTTTTGGAACACACGAAGACCGATTAAGAACGTCATAGAAACGCATAAAGTTTGTATGCCAGCATTGAATTGATTTTTTGAATATAGAAAATAACTCGATCAATATTTCATCAAGAGGTACAAGCTTGTTTACCTAACTGAAAATACTGACACTCCAATGTTGATAAATGAGAAAAACTCCGGATTAAAGTTTAAGTTTGGAAAGACTTGGATGACAAAGACTGTTGTGAAGAGAAAGTGGGGACTCGATGGAGATACTCATATCTTTCTGCGATCACAAGTCATGTATCACGGTCCCGCACAAACACGAAATTAGCCTCAAAGATGACCGGACAATTAAGAGATCGAGTAGTTCTAGATTTGAAAATAAGATTAAATGGACTCTCTGGGACAAAAAAAGTGCAAATGCTAAAGGTAAGGATGGTAAGGGTTTGGCTGGAAGACATCCTTTTGTTCAAAATATGGATTCATCAGTTAGGGTTATACCCTAAAAATCAGGAAGAGCAGAGATACGAGTAAGAAGATTTTTGTTACCAAAAAACAAGAGCATTAGAATTAAGTACCCAGGAATTCGGAGTTGAATAATGACCTCGATAACTAATGGATTTATTGGTATTGACACTACGTATATTGATAGTAACATCTGGTGATGATTCTGAAGTCGCAAATACGTCTCATACTCAACACCATTAAGGACAACAAAAAGGGGGAGCTTGTCTGTCAAGGGCCGGTAATAAAATGATGGGTTAGAGTGTGATATAAATGATTTGGTGAGTTGAAAGCCATCGATATAATACTCACATACATATGTTGGTAATTACAGGCTATGCTATAATACCTATCATTAATGTTTGGACAAGGGATAGAAATTTAAGCTTCCATTTAGAAGGAATATATGCCTGCGATGAAAATGACCATTGCAGCTATGTGGAATAAATTTAGCGATGCTGTGTTTGGTTTTGGACTTGTGAAATTTCCACTAGCTAATAGCCTTGTAGGATGACTGGTATATATCAAACAATAGAGAGGTCCTAGTTAGTTGTTCATATGAGCTGTTGGGAAGACTGGTTCCATATTGCCAATGATGGTGAAAATGAAATTCGTTAGCAAGAGAAAAATGTCTGGTTTGTATTGGATGGTTTGTCTATTTTCTGGGCTGGTATGGGTTTGAAAAACTAATACAGCTCTGTCTTGTCCCTTAAAATAGGACTCGAGGAAGCTCAGCTCAACAAAAGAAAAGAGAGCAACGAATTGCTGCAAAACCAGTAGGAGACTTGGCGATAGCAACATCTGTCTAATCTTTTCAAGGAAAAGGTACCACTAGTACCAGTCCATTTTTACTTCCTTTTTTTTCAAATTCTCATCATGAATCCACCTAAAGAGACTTTTTAGTTTTGCTATAAGCTTAATCCTCCAGGTCGTGTAACACCCCCTAAATACATGTTTTGCATATTATGTTCGGTGCCTAACAAAGACCCACTTGGTGCCTTCTAATTCACAACTTTTAGCTCTACATTGATATAGAAAAGGGTTCGATGTTCTGTTTCCGAACCCAAATTCTTTATTCTTCAGTTGGTTAGAGAGATTGTTTAGATTGTACCAAGACTTATTTTGCCGAGTGATAAAATACTTAGAAACTTAATCCGATAATGTTTAAATTTTAACTTCAATAAAAAAGGGTTCAAATCCGGACAGATGCATGTATGACCAAAATATCTGTTTCAAAACATAATGTATATATTGATGTGTAAAATGTACAATCACATGGCCAAACATGAGACTAGTTTGCTTTGTTTAGGGAGAAATATTCATTGTAAAAGAGGACAAATAAGTGGGTGGGGGCAGACCAAAAGAAGCTTTGGGAAAATGAGTATTAAATTAGAGAGAAAAGGCGGGAAATGATTCCAGAAACATAAGATTAAGACATAATAATCATACTCATTCCGTTGTTTTCCTTTCTTACCCACAAGAAAGATAAGATTTTTTAATACATAAATAAATACCATATAGAAAGTGTTTGAACCAATAATAATCAAAATACATCACAAATCACACACCAGTATGCAGTAGATCCTGATTCGGATTTGTGGGAACCACACAGCAGGACCCGACAAGCAATGCTTGCGACCCTTTGGTTGTTGGCCACACCCATCTCCCAATCCCAACGACTCTTTACCCATCACCTTTAATAATCTGTCGTTGATCTTGATGTGTTCTCTCTCTTACACACTCACTCTCAGTCATTTCCTCAATTCTCAATCACAACCCAAAACAAATCTCAAAACACAATCCTTAATCAAAACACTTATAGTATCAAAGTTACTACTGATACTACAGTTCAGATCCCACAACACAATTAATAGAAATTCAAGCTATCCTTTTCCCTTTCACACCCCATGGAGGAGGGAGAGGACTGGAAAAATGTCATAACGGCTAAGGCAAACAAGAGGAAGAAAGATTCCCTTCAACCCAGCCCAGAGGCCATAACACTAACACTAAACTGGTAAAAACAAGAGCTTGGAAGGAGCTTTGCTATTTACCCTCTCTCTCACACACACAAGTCTCCATTGGGTTAATTTTGGGATACAAGCTTCTTCCTTTTTTAGCAGAAGAGGCTCAAAAACTCTGTACATAATAATGCTGATGCTTGCTAGATCAATCTGTCAAACCACCACCCATCCATTCTTGTTGCTAACCTTCAGTTACTAACTACGTCTTACTAATGAAAATGGGAAAGCATAAATTACTGTATAATGATGGGGTTGTCAGTGGAGGAGGACCCTCTGGAACTTGGTTTCTGCTGATGGTGAATCAGAGCCTTCACAGAGAAGCCTTTTCCGGCAGTTGGTGTTGATCAAATGCAGAGAGTCTTGGTGTGGTTGTGAAGAAATGGTGACTGGTGGGATCTCGAAGGACTCGAGTGGAGGAGGTGGGTGTCTCCATTGAGGAAGTGGTCCGGCCAGGAGCAGGGTCTGCAGGAGTGGACCTGCTTTCATCACTGCCTGCAAAAGCTTCCCCTTTTCCGGTAGGGGCTTCTCTATCACTAACTCATCCAGTGTTGTTGCTTGCTGTAACTGTTGCGGTGGAGGAGCACCCAATTGGGTCAGTGGTGGTGGAATTGGGTCGATGACTGGAGGTGAAACAATGCTCTCTTCACAATCTGAAGAAGAAATGCCATTGTTGGAGTCAATTCCTCTTCTGGGTTCGTCGTCGATGCTGGAAATCCCAGATAGAGGACGGGTTAGCTGTTTCTGCTGCTGGATGAAGAGTTTCTCCAAGAGAAGTCTCTGGCATTTCTCTTGAGCCTCATCTCTTTCTATAAGGGCCTTGGCGAGCATATCCTTGAGATGAGTGAGCTGATCATCTCTCTTCCTCAGCTCCTCCTGGACTGCCAATTTGGTGTTCTCCAGCTCCAGAGTAGTGTACAGCAGAGAAGTCCTCAGTTCCTCCATACTCTGCAACGATATCAGTAAAGAAAAAGATGGAAACTTTAAGCACCCAAACTGATACTTGTCTATCTAAGCACAAAACTGGAATCAGTCTCTATCGGATTTACCTTTCCCTGGAAGAAGTAAGCCCAGCCAAGAAGGGGACTTCTCTGATGATTGTCCATCTTCCTCCGAAATTTCGTGGTGGGCTTTGGACTTGTTGTGACTTTTGGGGTGTGCTTCTTGTAGTTGTAGGTGTTGTTGCTCTTTCTTTTATAACAAGGACCAGTTACAGTTACTGTTTTCTTTTTTGCTTTCCTGTGTTGTGCCTTTTTCTTGAGGTTGGACAAAAGCAGAAACTGCCAAAAGAGCTTAGCATTAGCAAAACCATAATGGAGCAGAGCTCTTGTAGAGAGTGTGGCATGAACATAACCGACCTTGAAAGTGGGAGCTACTCTGCCCTATTGGGTTTTCTGGTACTCCATTTCTGCTCTGTTTTGTAGCTTCTCAGTCTCAGAGACTGCTTTTAGTAGCCTCTTTCATCAATTTGGGATGACAGACATTTCTCCCCTCTTATCTTTTGTGAAGAAACTTTAAATGGGTTTTCATTTTTGGGAAACAATGATTAATCAAAGAGCTTATGTGAGTAATTATTTTGGTTAAATGACCAGCTATGGTTTCCTACTCCTAGTATGTCATGTACCATTGCAAATATTTTCAATTATACTGAGTTCAAAATCACTCTATTGGAGTTTGATTAAAACCATATATGATGAATTTGTGTTGGGTCACATGGGCTGCTTCTCTATGCCATATATGTCTCTTGGTTGAATTTTCTTGCTTTTGTATTACTATTTTCAGTTTTAAAATTTGGAACTTGGCTTTGTCATGTGTGGACTGACTGAATTGAGATGACTAATTTTGCTACTATGTGACTGATGATAAAAGGAGATGTTTCTAGAGAGCTGCAATGCTTTTGGAGTGACATGATTACAGAGAGCATGTCATTGTTGACAAAACCATATAAAGATATAATATTGGAGAGATGATAGTTTTTTTTATAGCCATGGGAACTTGCTTCCTTGACCCTAAAAATGACAAGATGTGAAAATTCTCATTGTGGAGTTAGATCTTATGGAAGGAGATGAGTGTCAATGGAAGCTCATAGTTCAGTTTGGTCAGAGAAAGGAGCTGCTCAAGGAAAATCTCCACCAGAAAGAAAGAAAGAGACATGGCACAAAGTCTTCCTCTGAGGAGACAACCAGGCCACCCATTCTTACTTCAACACGTGTACGGCTCGGATCAGCCAAACAAAATGAGAACGCAGTGAAGCTGTTTGTATTCGGTGATAATTGTGTTGACTTTCTGACATGTGATTCATGATATAAAATCTACACCCCGCTGCTACTATTAATTGTTACTATAGTTGATTGCAGTTAACGGTTAAACCGTTACTACAGGTTTTCTGTTTTTTCTATCTTTTCTCATCATTATTGTTTGTTTCACAAGTTATTAGTGGTTAGTCTGAGCTCTTCAATGATTCATGTACTGATGTATTTAAGCACAGCCTTATACATACATATATCATCATGAATTTCGATTCGTTTGTTTGTTAAAAAGTATTGAAATTATGATTGATTGGAACTAATGCATTAATTTAATTCTTAAGGAATGATCCTCATAATTGCATAAACAAAACATGGCATTTACTCATTTTATCCACGGGGAAGACAAACAAGTTGATAACTTGATATTCATATTTGGTTTCAGGCATGTTATGAGAGGTAAGACAAGTCATGGGAGTTATAATTAATATTATCGATAATTGTAAATCAAAACATACTCATCTTTCACTAATTAGTACAAAGTATTATATTCTAGATAATATATTATATTATTAGAGTAAAAGAAGTAAACACAAAAGGCATGCTATGCCGCCATGATAATACTTATCTGTTCTACATTTTTTTAACTCTGAAAACTAAAAGGAGGAACAAGGGGACTAATTACTAAGGTCACTTAACCAACATAACATGGCCATGTTAATATTGAAGTCATACGCAAGTGAGACCATCGGTGCTCTTTCTTTCGATAAAAAATAAATGTTATACTCGATTTTCGGAGAATTATTAACAATTGTCTTATTTAGCAAATTTGGGTATAAGACTTGTTAGACTCTTTATCCTTGGTTGACCTTTTTATTTTTGTTCGACTGAGGGTTTGCTTTGTTCAAATAGTTCTGATTTGTATTGAGGGTGCTGACTCGTCAGTCCCTTGGTCTTTTCCTTCATTTCGAAGGATATGTCTTCTTATAATCGTTTTCTTTTCATAAAAAGTATGCAAAAAAACTGTCCTCAGTTTGAAAAAAACTGCATTCGTAGGGCGTATAAATTGATCATCGCCTACTGTTAGTTTTTTCAACGAAATGATTATTTTGTCCCTCATTACTCACGAAAAACAATAATTTCACCATTAAAAATCAATATAAATAATAAGAATAATAAAAAAACAAATCAGGGATTTAAAACCCTGATCAAAATCGTCGGATTTGAGCTTGGCGTTAGATGAGGGCGAATTCAATTTCTTCTTCCTTTATAGAGTTCGACGATGACCTGGGCATACGAAGAACTCGAACTCACGAAGATTTTAATGGGGATGAAAAAGATGAAGGCGAGACTGGCGATGAATACTTGGAAGATGAACCGTTCTTCTTTCTCCTTTGGGTTGAGCGTTTCCAGCATTCATCCATAACACTTCCTCGATGCTGCTCCGTCTTTGACTTCCACACGCAAAGCCACCACCGAGTAACTCTAATGCGATTCGAATGAAGGTTGCCAGATTCAATAGATATGGGCAAAGACGAAGATCTCGGTGCTGCTCCGATCGAAGATCTGGAATCGAAGAGGAACAAAGACGCCTACCCCGCTTTGATTTTGTATGCTCCGACAATGATCCCCCCCCCCCCAAACAATTCTTCGTTCTTTGGGTATGAAAATGGATACGAAGATGAAATTGAATAGAATACTTGAAAGTTCTTCATCTTTGGAAACTAAGTTGAAGTTGAATGGTTCTTTGTTTTTTGTCTTTATTAGAAAAAAAAAGCTATTTTCTTAACTTGTACTTTTTATACTTTATTTTAAAGTTAAATACATTTTGGTACCCTTACGTTCGGTCCACGGACAATAAAATCTCACATGTTTGGGAACGATCATTTTAGTACCCTATTTTTCGGTCCACGAACCTTTTGTGCATTTGAGGTTCAAAAACTAACAAATAAATATTGAATGACCGTTGTACCTTTTTATTATTTTAGTCGAATTTTGACATAAGAGTACGAAGGCCATTATATCTCTTACTTTTAGATTTAATTTCATTAATATTGAATTAACTACTAATAATATCATTAATTTCTTAATTATGATTTATTTCACTCATTCTTTTAAAGTTATTATATTTTTTATTTTAAATATTTTTTTCTAAAAAAATGTATAATTGTTTTTTCTACAATTCTTAATTTTCATTTACTCTTTTTAAAAAATATATA
>JAYMSV010000832.1:0-14776 GCA_036897745.1 Erodium moschatum | reverse complement strand
AATACGAAGACGCCATAGTCGACGCGACAGTCGGTATGGCCATTGATTGGCTAGGGTTTGCTAGAGAGGTTTGTAGAGATTTTTTCACTTGTAGGTGATAGTCTACTCTCCTAATATTCTTCTCTACTTTACTTTGATTTATTAATAATCCGGTAACTTTTTTTTTGATTCAATATAAAACGAGAAAATTAGATCTAAACATTAGGAATGGAAGTCCATTTGACCAAAACGACGAAAGCTGTTATGTCGATTAAGACATCAATGTATATTTTTGGTTGAATAAGGAATTTGAATTGTTCACAGATTGGACGATTTCAATGCACATTCTAAGGGACTCTACTATAACGACTTTCACGTAATTCCACCTAAACAATCACTTATCTCACATCCATGCATGTATAGGGTCGCTGTCTGTTTCCTTAAACATGACTCAGTAATACTCTCTTTTTTCTATATAAAAAGAACGGAAGAAGATAGATACGAGTGTGAAAGACTTCACCATTTTCAAAAGAAATGCTTATTTTACGAACCGACAATACACTGAAAGGATATGTTCTTTGATCGTGCATTACATGGAAAAGGTAGGCATCACAAATAAAATGTTGAATTTGAAGAGTGAGAAATACATATACTTCACAATATCTGCAATGATCTTGGCTTTTGAGAGTGGGAATATATTTGGCAATTCACGTCTCAAAATCAAAATGCCCATAATTTAGTAATGGAACGTGTCTAATTTAAGTTATTCGTTGGGACACAAATCATGGTTTATGCTTCATGTTTTTTGGGGTTTTCGTTCGTTTTCTTTGTGTACCAAATGAAACCGTTTTGATGGATGAAAATCAACATTTTTCTCTTATTTCGGCATCTGTTTCCGATCTCTGCCTATCATTTTGGTGATGTGATAGAAATTAGTAAATTGTAATAAAATTTAATAATTGCATTTGTAATATGATGTAATATTTTTTGCAAACAAAAAGATTTTATTAATAAGGGGCATCGATTATACAATGAACAATGAAATCATAGAAATAGGAAATATTGTAATATATTAAAGACGGCCTTAATATAGTCTGTTTTATCCCCCTCAGGAAGCGAAACTACCATTCATGACTCAGAGAGGGGACCGACTTACCATCGCCAGATTAAATAATATATAATAACCTCGAATTCCTGATGAGAACCAAAAGATACTAGACACTTCATACAAACTACTTTTCTTGAAATGCATCTTGGCCCGCATCGGGATCCTATAACACAAGGAATGCATGTTAGCACCCCATCGAGATCCTATAACATATGGAGTGAATGTCGTTTCGTAAACACTCTAGAATAAAGAGAGTTTGGTGAAACCCTAAACACTCCATCGGGGATGGAATCAGGTAATCTGTATGACAAACAAAGATGTCGACGGTGTAGTAGACGAAGACGAAGATCATGGAAGTATACTTGATGGTGTTGACGGTCCTCATCCTCTATGTGAGCTTCTTCTTCTTGTTAAAAGTTAGAGCATGTACATCGTTGGGTTAGAGGTTCAGATTCATAAAATTTGAATTGGAATCTGTGTTGATGAATCGATTCATAAGTTTGAATTAAAAACTGCTGATTTCTTTATTGTGGGTTTTTATACAGGATTCACTAGGGATTCTTGTTTCTGACGGGATGATTAATATTGTTTTACTGAATTTATTAAATATTGAATTAAAACTTAAATGTAACAAATAAAACAAGTACAATCACATCTGATAAGCATTTGAACTATGAAAATACAAATCTAGCAACAAACAAATTCAACCACCACATTCTTTTTTATAAGCTCAGAATTTTATTAAAAGAGATCACTCTCCAAGGTAGAGAGGATCTAAAAGGTCAAAGACCGATAAAACGATTACAAGAAAGAGCTCGGATAACGAGAGCTCTAGAAATGGCCTAACCCAAATCGAAGAACAACAAGAGAAACAAAACGAACACAACGCCAAAAATTAAAGCTCGACTCTATAACTCGTGCCACTTCAATTGTCTTGTACAGTCGTAAAGTCTTTTCAAAAACTATTGACTTCCCCACAAGCTAAATACCACCAATTGATAGGTCCCGATTTCTGATCAACTACCACATTTTTAATAAGCCTAATTATTATTTGAATAAAAAATAACAAGTACATAAACTTAATCGTTTTATTTGTAATCCGCTCCAAAGCGATCCCATGTGCGCTCAATAAAGTTCGCTTGGAGTTTCATGTGGATGTCATCATTTCTAAGATGTGCTCGAGCGATCAAGTATTGTTGCTAGGGTATGGTCCCTCCGTGGTGCCATTTTTCAGGTGGTGTCCAATCAAGTATGTCCGGAGGGGGCTCGTTATACCATTATTCAGTTCCTTGTGTAAAATGATACAAGTGTGCATGATATCAACCAACATATACCTGTCCCAGGTACAAACGGACCGGGAAATTATGTGTCACCGTGTTTGAAGGACTGCAAAAGCTCATTTAATATATTTTGGAGCCCCATCTTGGACTTTAGCAAACAATTTGTGTTTGGGTTGGACGAGATGTCAGATTGACTTCACAAACCGACTCCAGGTTGGATAAATGTCATCAACCAAATAATAAGGTCGGTCGTATCGAGTCCCGTTGATCTCGGAGTCCACGACATAGTCACAGAAAGTAATAACATCATTGAATAAGTGGGCGTCGTTGAGAACGTTGATGTCATTGTTCGAGCCAATTTTATTGAAAAACGCATACCAAATCCATAAATCACGGGGCACTACAACTTCAAACATTATGGTTGGACGCCCGTTGTTATCTCCCCGACCGAATGCTCCTTGCAACGCAGTTGGGAAATTCTTGCACTCCATATGCATGCAGTCAAGACTCTCATGCCTGGTAACCCTCGCTTATATCCCGATTCTAGCATTCGGGTCAAGTCCTCCCTCTGCATTTGGTGCTCGCTCGTACTCCTTCATAAAAACCTCAACAAATGTCTTGCAAAACCAACGCACACATTTGATTATGATACTTTCCCCAATTAGTAGTGATTCGTCCAACGAATCGGCCGAGTAAAAAGTCATGTTTCGCTACATTTTCCATCACACGAGTAAAAAGTGCTCGACTCATACAATAGCGACGCCACATCGAGCCCATATGTAAGGTCGCCAACAAAATAATCCTGCATTTTTCGTTTGTGGGCTACGACATGATCTATGTTAATCTCTATTCGAGAAAGTTCCCCGCTTTCGAACTATCGCCTCAATGGGTCCACCTGTAGTTCCATCCTTGCTCGTTCAAACTCCTCCCTTCGTAGGATTGGTCCCGCCATTGCACGAACATCCACTTTGGAATCATCCATACCTCGAACACAAAAACGAAAGAGAAAATGTATTTTTATATTGTGGTAGGATAATGAAGTGTTGAAACATTGGGATATTTATATGATTTATTTATTTATTTTTAAAGAAAAAAATAACAAAACCGTTTATAGCCGGTAGCTATTTTTTAACAAAGCCAATGGCCATTTTTTACCATGCTAGCTACCACGTGTCAGTCGTTGGTTGGCGGCATTCCATTCGTGAATTGTTCGATTGCAATTCACGTTATTTATCGTGAATCGAGATTCACGACTCAGATTCACAAAATAGTGAATCGGAACCTCGCGAGTTGCGCTCGTGCGACTCGCGATTCACTATTTTGTGAATCCGAATCGTGAATCTATCACGATATAAGTTTTGTTATAAAATCGTTAATTTGGATGCGGAAATTCGCAATCATCTACCTTTTATTGTTGCAAAACCGGAAAGTAAGGGGTCTTTTTGGAGTTATCCAAAGAAAATATGTAAATTTATAGGAAGCTATTTTGGACATTTGGCTTCCAATTTTGACAAAAGTTGTAATGGTTGTAAAAAAGATAGTTAGATTATGTTTTAGCAAAGAAAAAGAGGCCTGATATAATCTTACAAAACGATAATTAAAATTGATAGTTTTAAGACTTTCTTCCATATTAAAACCAATCTTGTTTGTCCTACATAAATCATATTCAAATAACAAGGTCTATCTTTAAATTATATATGAGTCATAAATCATATGACTCAGTTTGAAGAATCTATGGGGGAAGAGATGGACGTATTGCATTCTCTTGGTCACATCCAGCAGGAAGGAATGGCCAGTTTTGTTATGATATCTCCTACATAATTTTAAGCCATATAAAACTAGTTACTTGTACCGTTGATACAGGTAATTGCCCCCAACATGCTTGTTCAAGCTTCAAAAACATCAGTCTAAACTTTATTCAAAGCCGAGCAAAGAAGTATTAGATTCAAAATCGGCACAACTATTAAGAAGTCTTGTTTGGGTTCCAGACCACCTTGGATACGTATAAAGAATAACTTATAAATTATTTTAATTATGGGCCAGATTCCACTCAACAACACAAATTAGAACCTTCGAATCTCCCTCATGTTTCTCCCGAATAAATAATTCTCAAAGCAACGGGAATGTCGAATCCGCCACCAGCAAATGCTGTGGGGACTGATTTATCATCTCCAGCATTGATACGGAACAAAGGAGAGGGACCGCGAATTCTACGGATAATATTAAACAACAGAGCAGAGCCATGATATTTTTATTATGATTCTAATACCATACAAAACAGGCATGTGTTCACACCTCGATGAATTTCTAACTTACCTCTCTCGAAGAAGCTAAGCCGCACCTATGTTTGTTCTTGCTTACACCTGCAGGCCTTGCTGGGGAGCGCCTGCAGCAACCTTGGGCTTGGGTTTTTCTACAACAATGGCCTGTGTGGTTAACACCATTCCTGCAACTGAAGCTGCATTCTGCAGTGCGCATCTTGTCACCTTTGCTGGGTCGATAACTCCGGCCTCCACGAGGTTCTCGTATGTGTCGGTCATTGCATTGTAGCCAACTTCCCACTCACCGGCCCTGATCTTTTCTACCACGACCTCACCTTCGATTCCAGCGTTTTGAGCTATCAATGATGCTGGTGCTACTAGGGCCTACATGCAAAACAGGACCATCAGCAAGCAAATCCAACCAAAATCAACAATTTCAAAATAAATAAAAGGGGTAATTGCAAAAATGTACCCTCTTTTAAATTTAAAACTTCAAGGATAAAACCGTGATTTTGAAACAAAATTCAATACAAAGTGCAACAAAAAGACTAGTTCAGGGCACTTTTCTGCCATTATCAAAGAGGGCTACGATTTGCAAAAAGACAAACCTCAAGGTACTTTTTTGAAATTATCCCTAAATAAAATAAATGAACAAGATCACTTTCAAGATCTCCTGCTAGTAAGGATTCAAGGTATGTAAAACCCATTTTCTATGGCAAACAAATGGATGAAACTTTTTTTTTACCTTCTGCACAATATCTGCCCCTAGACGTTCCTCTGCATCTTCAAATGTGTCTTTAATGGCAGGTACATAAGCTGAGAGATGTACTAAAGCAGTTCCACCGCCGGGCACAATACCTTCCTCTATGGCGGCAAAAGTTGCATTTTTGGCATCCTCAATCCGCAGTTTACGGTCCTCAAGCTCAGTCTCTGTAGCAGCACCCACTTTGATGACAGCAACTCCACCAGACAATTTGGCAATTCTCTCAGCCAGCTTCTCTGAATCATAAACAGAATCAGTCTCAGACAGCTCCTTCTTCAACTGTCCAACCCTAGCTTGTAATTCATCCTTCGATGCAGCATCGGCAATGATTGTGGTAGAGTCTTTGGAGATGGTCACCTTTCTGGCCAAACCAAGCTGCTCAACAGTTGTGCTTTCAATGAGCATACCTAAATCACTGGCTTGGTACTCAGCTCCTGGGAGAGATAGAATAAATAATATATTATTAGCATCAGATAAAAATGGCATAAGAGGAATAAAAAAGTAAAGCTTGAATAAGCTGGTGGGATAATATAAATGGAAAATGAACAAAATGCAATTTCGCCATTCAACTTAGAAGCATTTGGACACAGAAAAATGCTAGCAAAAATCGATCAATGAATGCAATGAGAGACCGGAGACAAAATGGGAAGAGCTCAAAAAGTGTTAGCAGTTAATCTTCCCTAAATTGTGTTGATGTCATCTAGGCGAAAAATATTATCAAATATAGTTGTGTAAAACCCTATTAAGCAAATTTATAGCAGAGCTTGAAATTTTCGGTCAGTAACACTAGAGTACCCGTTAAAATGGCAATATCTTGGAGGAGGGCTTTTCTTCTCTCGCCAAAACCAGGAGCTTTAATAGCAGCAACATTCAGGATGCCGCGCAGCTTGTTCACAACAAGAGTAGCCAGAGCTTCTCCAGTAACATCCTCAGCAATTATAAGCAAAGGGGCTCTTAGTTGGGTGGTCTTCTCCAACAGAGGAATTATGTCTTTTATTGCTGTGATCTTTTGATCTGTTACCAATACTCTAGCATTCTCAAATTCAACAATTAGTTTCTCCGGGATAGTAACAAACTGGGGGGAAACGTATCCTCTGTCAATCTGCAAACCAAAATGAACAATAATTACAGTGAAGGCCAATGATAAACTCCTGCAGAAATGCCCAGTTTTTTCCTCTATTAAATACAAACCTCCATTCCTTCTTCAACATCAACTGTTGTCTCAAATGAGGACGACGATTCAATGGATAAAACACCATCAGGCCCAACCTTGTCAATTGCATCAGCAATCATTGTCCCAATAAGCTCATCATTGCCAGCAGAAATGGTAGCAACAGCTACAAAGCATAAGATAAAGATAACCCGTATCAATATAACCAAGACACTAACTTGATTGGTAGCGGTAGACTACATGCTTAAGATCGTACAAATTAACTCAAGAAAGGAAACACGGTACCTTTTATGTCATCACGACCCTTAACAGGCCTAGCCTTCTTCTCAAGCTCTTCTATCAAGGCTTGCACTGTTTTATCAATTCCCTTTTTAACTGAGACTGGATTGGCACCAGATGTCACGCTTAACAATCCTAGTTTAATGATTTCACGTGCAAGAATTGATGCAGTTGTTGTTCCATCACCAGCAGAGTCATTAGTTTTACTGGCAACCTAAAGATGAAGACACATTGATGTAACAACCCAAAGTACATCATTTCAAGATAGGATGTTTAAAGATTTTACAAAAATATTAGAGTACAATATCAAACCTCTCTAATAAGTGCAGCACCAGCATTTTCCATGGGATCAGGAAGCTCAATAGCACGAGCAATAGTCACACCATCATTAACAACTTTAGGACTGCCAAATTCATCTAGTACAACATTCCTCCCTTCAAAAAGAAAAAGAAAAATAATGCATAGCAGTCAAGAAAATTTCATCCTATTTAAGTATACATACTCCATTTACCACAACTATGATGACTAGAAAATGGATGTGAAGAAATAGAAAACTGTCAAATGAACGGTGATAGGGAATTTAAAATTCACAAAGAAGAGGTAAGGCTAGGATTACTTGTCTAGATATTTTAGAACATAAATTCAGTCATTTCAACCAACTAACAAGGCTTGGGAAAAAAAAGAAACAAGATTTAGAGGTGGCGGTAGAGAACAAAAATGATTACACTGACATACAAATTTACATTAAATAGATTAGCAGTCTCATATAACTCATATATAAGACAGTGCAAGGTTAATGTTTAGAGGCAGTCATTCAACCACAAAAACATCCTTCTTACAACTGTCATTTCCTCCATCTAAGACCACCGCCCCATTTCAGGATCAAAACTATGCCCAATACGTAATCTAATCAAGAAGTCTTGCATTCAGGAACAATTATCAACCATCATTTCCCCTATCTAAAAGAAAAAACCCCATTTCAAGATCAAATCTGAGCCCAATGTCAAAGCACATTAACTAGTCTTGCATTCAAGAACTATCAAGCTTTCATGTATCAGTAGTAGCATTTACATAGCACTGCAACACGACAGATATTATAAGAGCTGAGCAAGAAAGTACCCCTAGGACCAAGAGTGAGCCCAACAGCATCAGCAAGCTTGTTAATCCCATTTTGAAGTGCAGTCCTGGACGCCTGGTCAAAGGCAATATCCTTTGCGGAAGCTCTAACAACAAACCTGCTGCCTGACTTCCTAAAATTCACCTTTCCATTCAGTCTCTGGTTCACCCTCCCATTGCTTCCCTGTATTAATCACCAAAATAATTAAGATTAAAACTCTACAGCTAACTTTTACAGAAACAAGCTATAAGTCTGATATTCAAATATCTTTGAACAATTCATGATAAACCTCAACAAGTCAAACAGTACAGACTCGAAAACACATCTGATTATGATTAAACCATAAATCCTATCAATTACCAAAATAGAACCATAAAGAGTCAAATTCAACCACATAAAGCACTGGAACAAGAACAATACAGATACACTAAAGCTAGGCGAGCTTTCACCAATGGCTGAAATCAACCATGAGCTGTAACAAAACAGAAATTGAAAATGCAGCACAGAAATGGAACAACATTAGTGCCACTACCTGCTTGGGGGAGCCAAGGACAGAGGCAGAAGCAGAAGAGATAGCATTGGCTGACGCCATTGCAGTACTGTTCTGAGCTTGTGTAGCTCACTCTGTCTCTCTTGCTTGTGGATAAGAAAGTGAGTATCGTTTTGAGTTTCTCGTTAGGGTTTAGGCTTTATCGGGATAGGGTGGTTCCCGAATATTCTCTTAGATCGATAACCGACCCGACCCGACCAACCGGAATTTCCAAATTAGCCACGCTGATTGCAGGTATTTACAATATATGCCAGTCTGTGCACTGGCTTTAACCACCGGCCAATAGAGTCGTTTCTCTGGTTTCTCCTCCAAATCGTTGGGCACTTGTCTTCATTCCTATGCTACCGTCGCTTGCAACTCTCGCGGATTGGAGAAGAGGTGAGTAGATCCTTTCTCCTTCTTTTTTTTTTCCCAATTTCTGTCTATTTTATCCCTGTAAATTCGTTTAGCCTTGTAATTTTTATGTATTGTCGAGTGTGATTGTTCATGTTTGGATTTGCTGCTCCATTTACTGTTTTTGCAAGTACTGAACTGGTAATCTGATTTGAATTTTAGCGGACCAGCTTTTGATTGTGAAATTTCAGTAGTTTTTTTTGGTGTTAGGAATAATTTGAGATAGGGATAGGCATGAATAGATCAAACCCACACTACAAGTAATTCCCAGATTAAGCTTAGCCAATGTTAATCTTAATCACATTCTCATTGGAAATGATGGTTACTCTGTTAATGAAGGAGCTAAACATAGGACTCATGAACATGTATTTATGTTTGCTTACTTGCAAAAGGGTTCAGAATGGAATATAATATATGGGGGGTATATGATGATAAAATGAAAGATGGCAACTTATTAAGGACTGAATAGAGTGTCAATGGAACAAGATTTAAAAGTAAAAGTACATTAACGACTGTCTAGAATAATTATTTTTCCCTTTGGGTTTAACTAATTTGACATTTAACTTGCGACCATTAATATATTTATTGGGTTCTCTGTGAATATTAGGCCCTTTTGCTGGAATTTGTTGGGTTGGGTCTATTGTTCAATTTGATTCACAAACTTGTGAAGTGCCGGTATGCTTGTACTCATTATGGATTGCTGTTCTTTGCTTTGCCTCAGGTTTAATCTCGAATGCTACTTGATTTCTTTTTTTATGTCAATTGTATTTTCCTTTATTGCAGGCTACTGAAGCATAGTCATGGCTGATCAGCAAAAACATAGAATTCTTATGGTCTCTGATTTTTTCTACCCCAACTTTGGTGGTGTGGAAAATCACATTTATTATCTGTCGCAATGCCTGCTGAAGCTGGGGCACAAGGTAGAGAGCTTAATTAACTTTTTAGGTTTCATTTGTCTTGATAACCTTGTATAAAGTCATAGAGGAGAAGTTAGAATGCCTGCTGAAGGTGCATCAATTTCACTTCCATTTGGTTTTATAGGTTACTAGGTAAACGTATTTTGTTTTATGACTGTACAGGTTGTGGTAATGACTCATGCTTATGGAAACCGTTCTGGGGTAAGATATATGACTGGTGGCTTGAAAGTTTACTATGTGCCTTGGAGGCCATTTATTATGCAGAATACATTGCCAACCCTATACGGTTTACTTCCACTTATAAGGTCAATCCTTATTCGGGAAAGAATATCATTGGTGCATGGACATCAAGCCTTCTCAACACTGTGTCATGAAGCTCTGATGCATGCACGGACTATGGGATATAAAGTTGTGTTTACTGATCACTCCCTTTATGGTTTTGCTGATGTGGGAAGCATCCACATGAATAAGGTCTTGCAGTTCACTTTAGCAGATGTGAGTCAGGCCATTTGTGTTTCTCATACAAGTAAGGAAAACACAGTACTTCGGTCAGGGTTACCACCTGAAAAGGTCTTTGTCATTCCTAATGCAGTGGATACAGCAATGTTCAAACCTGCCCTTGAGAGACCCAATAGTAAAGAAATAATTATTGTTGTGATTAGTAGATTGGTTTACCGAAAGGGTGCGGATTTGCTCGTTGAAGTCATTCCAGAAGTATGCCGCTTGTATCCCAATGTGAGTTACTTGTGATCTTGTGCTGCTTTTAATTGATTTACATTTTTCAAGACCTTATGTAGTTTTACTGTTATCTCCTGGCATCTATTAGCATGAAGCAATCTGACCTCATCTCCATCATGTGTCATTGCTAGGCTTTAAATTGGTAATGAAGAGTAATTTTGCAAAATGTAATATCATTCTTACATGTGGACCCTTTTGCTAATTCTTTTTATGGGTACACATGGATGGCAAAAATGTTATAATGTATGCTGATACTTTTCTTTGTAGGGATAATGGAAAAAAATACCATGTACTATCAACTTTTTGCAGGTTGGTACCCTTATCTTCATTTTGTTGCGGGTTGGGGCCCTAAGCTGTTATTTTAATGCATTTTGTGTCAAATTGTTCTAAAATGACAAATTTGCCCTTGAAAATTTAAATTAAAATACAAAAAAATCACAGTTTGATTATCTCGATTTGGTTAGTAGAATCAAAAATTTAATCATGAATGATGATAGAATTTGGAAAGCAAAGCAAATTGATTTTGTGTATTTTTTTGGTGTTTTACTTTTCATTTAAATTTTGAAGGGAAAAAATGTCATTTTGAAATAAATTGACACCAAGTGCAACAAAATATAATCTCATGGCCATAAAGCTCAACGATTTAAAGTGAAGGGTACCAACTTGCGAAAAAAATTATAATACATGGTACTTCTTTGCCATCATCGCTTCTTTCTATTTGAGCACCTCACACCTTAACATAATATCCTCTTATGGCAATTCTCTTTTGCAACTTATGGACTTCTCTGTAAAATGTCACATTTTATTGCATTAGATGTTGAATTTGATGCCATATTTCATCAATGTTATCTATATTTTCGGGTCTTGCAATGTAAAATTTTGGAATTGTATTATCATGCAGTGTGCATATATGTAGGATTTTATCTCTACTCGGAAGACATGAACATGTTCTTATTTAGCAGAATGGGGATGTAAATCATAACTTCTTACTTTAATTATTTTGCACCCACTCATATCATCCAGTAATATGTGTTAAGGTTCGTTTTATTGTTGGAGGAGATGGCCCTAAGCGCGTACGGTTGGAAGAAATGAGGGAGAAGCATTCTCTTCAAGATCGAGTTGAAATGTTGGGTGCCGTGCCCCATGCTCGGGTACGGTCCGTCCTGATCACTGGCCATATATTTTTGAACAGGTAAAATTGTGTGAAAAATATATTTTTCTAAGTTCATCATCGAAATCATTTTTCTCTCTGAAAAAATATTTCCCTGATCATATGATAGTTTGTTAATGAAGGTGGTCAATCTGCACATCTTCGTTTACTAGGAACCAAGAAGCTAGCATTAGAAACTGGTAAATAAGAACAAGGTTATAAATCTTATAATGTCAGGGCACAAAAAACATTAACTAGGAGGCTGAATGACCTTCCAAGAGGCTTGAGTACTTCCTCATGCAGGAAGAACATTCAAATTACTGAGTTTTGTAGCTGTATAATGTATGGACATATAATCTGTTTAAGTTAACCTTTAGTTTTATATCGCTGCAACATTATATGGATGAGCATAAATTTCACATGATACCTGGTTGGCGCTTCAAGGATGCTCATCTTTGATTTTTATTTATTTGTGTATTTTTGTTTTTCAGTTCTTTGACAGAAGCATTTTGCATAGCCATATTAGAGGCTGCTAGTTGTGGATTGTTGACAGTTAGTACACGGGTTGGAGGTGTCCCAGAGGTATGTTCTATCCAATGTTTTCCCTTCCCTATAATTGCAAAAAAGTACCATATACTATCGACTTTTTATAGGTTAGTGCCCTTATCTTCACACTGTTGCGGGTTGTGATCCTGAACTTGTATGTTGTTGCACTTTGTTGACATTTGTTCCAAACTGACGATTTTGCCCTTGAAACTTTCAATTAAAAAAATATCTAAAATTTTCAGCACCTTAATTTCTTTGCTCTCTCTTTGTACTCAAGGGTGTGCGTTCAACTATTAATGATTTTTGTAACACGATCAAAATTATCGTTTATCAAATTTCACCACCATAATAAATAAAAAATCATTCTACTAACCAATTTTGAATCGATTAGTGAACATAATACAGTTTTTTGTGTATATTTTTATTCATATCCCATGAAAAAAAATTGATTATGTTCACTAATCGATTTAACATTGATTACTAATCTAATCAAAATAATTCGATTATGATAGTATAATTTGATAACCGAAAAGAAGTTTATTTTCTGTATTTTTTTTTAATTTTAAAGTTCTAGGGAAAAATCGTCATTTTGGAATAAATTGACTCAAAGTAGAACAAAATATAAGTTCAGCGGCACAACCTACAACTGTTTGAAGATAAGGGCCCCGGCTTGCAAAAAGTTGTAGTGCATGATCCTTTTTTGCAATTATCCCTTTTATCTATATGGATGTAGGATGATTAAACTACTCTTATGCCTCGCAGGTTCTGCCTGATGACATGATTGTCCTTGCGGAACCAGATCCTGGTGACATGGTGCAGGCAATTAGAAAGGCAATAGCTATACTTCCTAGCATTGATCCCCAGGTTATGCACATTCGTGTAAGTACTAAAACAAGTATTTTAGTACTCTTACCTGTATTTTGTCGCCTATTTAATCCTCTTGTTTGTTTCCTTACTGCTAGATGAAAAAACTCTACAACTGGCATGATGTTGCAAAAAGAACAGAAATTGTGTATGACCGTGCTTTGAAATGCTCCAACCTTTGTCTTCTAGATCGACTATCTAGGTATGTTGTGAAAAGGATGTACATTGCTATTTAAATGCTCAAGAATTTGAATTTACTTGATGCTACTAGATGTTAAGGACTTAAGGGCTCTTGGTGCTTATAACTTTTGTTGCATCAGGTATCTTTCATGTGGGGCTTGGGCGGGCAAGCTGTTCTGCCTGGTCATGATAGTTAACTTCTTGTTATGGCGTCTATTGCAGATATGGCAGGTATTGCTCTGCTCGTTTTTACGAGTCTTAATTGGCCTCTCAACTACCCCCCTTTTCACATGCTAATTGGCTTTTCATCTTGTTAGCCTGATGAGGATATCGAAGATGTACCGGATCTACTCTCAACCCATTTCTCAGATGGAGACACATTGAAGGATTTCAACAAAGACCACAGTATCAAGTGACTCTTGGAAATCAATTACTTCTTCAGTTTATACAGCCAAACCTTCATAGAGACCCTCCGGTACAAATTGCTTGTCAAATTAACATTACAGTTATGCGCCACTCTATTCATTAGCATCATCTAATCCGATTAACATTGATGCAGATACTACGAGAGAGCACTATTGGAACATACAGACTTTGGGGACAGGACATAACAAGGATCATGAAAACAAAACATGATGGAAATGTGTTCTCCCATCAACATCCTCAGTTCCCACACTATGATCATGTACTCTCTTTTTTTTCATTTAGAGTGGAAATTCACACAAGACAAAACACCATTCCTAGCTAGGGAAGTTAAAGAGCAAAGTCACCATTAAATATTAGATCGAACAAGGGCTGGCTACATAGCATAATCCAAAACAACAAATTTCAGGAATTCTGTAGAAGTTGAAATGAAAATGAGCATATGAGAATTTGTCACAAACTTGCTTATATAAATGATGTTCGAATTTGTGATCAGAGTTAATATTCAAGTCACGATAATAATATTAATTTCTTAATCTACAAAATTATCTGCAATAAGAATATACTTATTTTGTCACGATAAAATATCCGGATGCTCTCTTAAAACAAGTTAACTATTCTGATCGATGATAGGGTGAGTGGATTTAACATGGAAATTAAGTGGTTAGCCAAATGGACGGGTGAGATGATGATTGGCCGTGAAATCTACAGCTGGAGGCCGTGATCCTTGGCCGCTAAATTAGTCCATGTTGTAGGTGATCAGAAAATTGTTTATTCTAAGCTGATGATGGTTCAAAAATCAGAACACGGTGCACACTCTCTTCATGCTTCGACAGTCAAGTTAGCCGTTGACGGTCTTCTTCTCATTTTCCTTCTCCGACCGCTCCTTACCAAATTCGAATCCAACGGTCAAAACATGTATGTGAGGACAATATGGTCAATGCAACCGTGACGATTACTTTTAATTTAAAAGGGAAATTTGGTCAAATATGCTTCGTAATAGCATGTATTTTATTTTTATGCTATTATAATCCAAAATTGGAAAAATGTGTCTCTG